>JAGDQP010010167.1:46506-56702 GCA_022664845.1 Lepisma saccharinum
ACAAGTCCCGTTCAATTCTGAACTGAATAGTTTGTAAAAAGAAAAAATATTCGATCAGCAGGGATCGATCCTACAACTTCTAGCACCAGAGGTTTGCACTTTACCATTTGCTATTATTTTATTGTACTAAAGAATTACATCTTTTTATGTACAGTAACTAAATTTCAAACGTATAAGAATAGTATACATAGTTTCATAGTATTGTGCAGTGGTATGTTTGAGTAATTTTAATATATAGCTCGTTCATAAAACGCGAAGTATTATCTTTTATATTGTAGTGAATATGTTAACAATAAGTATTCCAGTTGTTTACAATACATTGATTCTGATTCTATTTCTAAGTTATTACTAGAAAATTCAAGCATGGTAATAGTTAACCAACATATCAATTGCGCTTTAGTTTTACTATAGGCTATATATTGGGGGATATGTACCTATAGTTCCTAAGTAACGTTTCTCATATTTGTACGTAAAATATGAGCCATTATTTTACAATAAGAATTCCATATAACAGTATTGTTGCACTTAGTTATACGATATTTCATATCATCTATTAATCCACATCTACTGCAATTCGGATTAGTAGTAATATTCAACGAGTTGTCTAGTGTGAATAAAGTGGGAGAAAACTGGAGAACAGCGAGAAAACCCACACACACGGTGTTTGTCCACCAGAAAGCCCACGTGGTAGGAGCAGGAATCGAACCGACGAGCCCTAGAAGAAATGAGTGTTAAACCATTTAGCCACTGCAGTGAACGTTTGTTACTGCGGCGATGAACTTGCGAGTTCCATAAGACATAGAGTTAGTTAGTCCTTAGCTATCTTGGAATGTTAGGTATCAACTACAGTGGGTAAAAAAGTATTTGGACAAGTTCAACAAAGATGAAAAACAGACTGTATCACACGTAAAATGTGGCCCATTTCGAAATCTCTTGCCCTTTTATAATAATTTGGATGCCCAGGACATGCAATTAATGTTACACCACAAACAGTCCAAAATTAGTTGAAAAAATTGGGATTAATAAAATATTTTGTAGATATGAAAGCAAAGCAGAAACGTGTTTTCCCTAAAGAATGAACTTTTCTGAATTTGCATAACTACGTATTTACATACTGTGGTAATTGAAATAGCCTTAATTCTCAAGTTACAAAACATAAAGGTGAAGGTTACTGTACTCCTTTATGTATAACCCTAACGTTTTAACTTTCAACCTTTTGTTTCTGTTAATATATATCTAACGATTGTAATACATTTGATGTTCTCATTTGTTTCTGCAATAAAATTTATTATTATTATTACTTAATTTTCATTGTAACTTTGATTACCTCGTTAAGAAGTGTATGAAGTTGTAAATACACAGTTGTTAAATGTAACCATAATTAAAGTTAACATTCACTATATAATTTGTTTTCTATAACTTATTCCGATAAACACATAATATGATTAATAAACTGATCCTTTTTCTAAAGTTGAGTGAGGAGACCGTAAAAGTTTTTGTAGAGGTGGGGATCCCGCCCTGGTGTATATAGTAAGAAGACTTCGACAGAGCCTTACTAAAGATACTAACTATACTGGCATGACTCTTCTACGTGATTCTCTCGATTATCATGTCGCGATATAATTTTCGAAAAATAAATTTGTCCGAGTTGCATACCACCCTATTATTTAAATGCTAAAAATGAAGGGGAAAAATATTAAAAATCTGCTAGCCAGATGACTGATATCCAGACGACACTGTGTCCTGTTTTTCTTCCCGTAATCTGGTCACTCAAAGTCCCGTGAAATTCTGAAGAGCTTGTAAAAAGAAAACCATGCGCCGTCACAGAGTATACAAAGAAGTCTATATATCTGAACAAAAACACCAGAGGTGCAAAAAGTGGAGCCAAGTTCTTTAACCCTAAAAAGGTGTGAACTGGGAGACTTATGAGCCAAGTTCCTTGGTGACAGCATGTAACAGGAACAAAGGAACTTGGCGCGAGCTGGCAACAGCCTTAGGGTTGGTGGCGGTGGACGTAGTGGGTTTTAGGATCCCCACCACCCTTATAGCTTGAGCATCATGAACCTTGCCACCTCGCGCCAAGTTCCTTTGTTCCTGTTACATGCTGTCACCAAGGAACTTGGCTCATAAGTCTCCTATTTCACACCTTTTTAGGGCTAAAGAACTTGGCTCCACTTTTTGCACCTCTTGTGTTTTTGTTCGGATTTCACAGCTTTTTGTACGTGTATAATATATATACTCGCTCGCTCGGCCTCGTTTAGGTCCTCGCCCAACGTAGCTGGCTGCGCCCCCAACTTCGAGTTTTTGGGTACTTACGCCCCTTTATCGTAACCACTCTCCAGGACACTGTGCTTCCATGTTGCAGATTTTTTCCCATACCCACCACCCGTGGGAATGAGATATTTATTGAAACATAGGGAAGCTTTGCCATATTTATTGTAACCTACTTGTGATGATACAGCAAATTTGCTTCCTGCTGGCGGCCCTAAAATCCACCACCACCAACCCTAAGGCTCGAACATCATCTGGTGTTTTGCTCGGATTTCACACCTTTTTATACGTGTATATATATACTGGGTTCGCCTCACTGGATGTGCTGCCCCAGAATTCCGTGTGCAGATGTAAATTTTTAGGGTTACGCCCCCTTTATTGTGATCAGACTTTCTGGGGACAGCGCCCCATGCTGTGCAGACCTTTTCCCATATCGCCTCTCGGGCTGCACGCTCATAGCGGTGTTTTGATCCATTTATTGAAACATTTTCGTGATGGTACACCTTCATACCAAATTTCGTTTCTCTAGCTTCAGTTGTTTGGAAAATGGTATTTGGGCGGCTATGTTGAATTAAAGAAAGCGATTTTCTTACATTGCCGTTACCTACTTGTGATGGTACACCTTCATACCAAATTTCGAAAAAAAAAAAAAAAAAAAAAAAAAAAAAAAAAAAAAAAAAAAAAAATTTTCAAAAATGTAAATTATTCCTAAACTACTCTTGTACACCTTTATGCCAAATTTCGTATCCCTAGTTCAAACGTTCTGGAAAGTGGATTATGAAGTCAGCCATTTTGGATTCAAAATGATGTCTTTGCAGATATTTTGTAATCTACTAGTGATGATATACCATCATACTTCGAAATTTCATATTTCAATTTTTAATATCTTTTTCCTTACAGAACCTCAAAATCGCTGATTTCGCAATAAACTCTTGTTCCTGTATAGCATGCTGACGTTTTGTGACACGCGGAGCTCGGCTGCATGCACTGCCGTACGTGTTGATACTCCCCTCGATTCGCTCGCGTCGCTGCGCCAAGAATCCCACGACAGGCCGCGCATCGAACTTGAGGAGTTTGGAGGAACTGCGTCTTTTTATCACAACCAGAATCTGCAGTGCACTGCGCCACATGATGCAGATATTCCCTCATACTCCAGAGCGGTGCGTCCGAATGGGGAAACTTCCACATTCTGCCTGTATAACATGCTCCTGGCAGTGCTAACGTTTGTGACGAGTAAAACTTGGTGGGACACGCAGGAGTATTGGAAGTTGGCGCGAGGAACTAGGCTTATCTATTCCATTTCACCACTTTCTAAGGTTGAAGCAGTTGGCTGGACAGTTTGCACCCCTGGTGCATTTGCTCGTATTTCGCAGCTTTTTACACTTGTGTAATGTATATACTCGCTTCGCCTCATTGGGGCGCTGCCCCCAGAATCCCAAGATGGCCTCGCTGGGGCGCATCCCTTTATCGCAATCAGGCTCCAGCCGGGAACTGTACCCTAGTAGGGGAGACGAGCCGAATTTATTCTAACCTACTCGTATTGGTACACCTTCATACCAAATTTCGTTTCTCTGGCTTCAGACGTTATAAAGTTGGGCTTAGGCGAGCATTTTGGATAAAAGATGGACGCATTTTTAACGTTTTCTTATATTTTCGTGACATACTCGTGATGATACACTGTCATACCAAATTTCATTTCTCTATCTCGAACGATGTGAAAAATGGTATTTCAGCTGCCATTTTGAATCAAAGATGGTGAATTTTTTAAAACGTTGTTACGTTTTCCTAAACTACTCTTGATAATACATCATTATGCCAAATTTCGTATCTCTGGCTCAAGCAGTTGGAAAATGGATTTATGACGCCCGCCATTTTGGATCCAAGATGGCGTCTTTAGAGATATTTCGTAATATTTTCATAATCTACTAATAATGTTGTACTGTCAAACTAAATTTCATTATTCTAGCGGCAGCCATTTAGGCTGTATATTCTTTAAATGTTTAGGATTGGCGGCCATTTTGAATCCAAAATGGCGACTTTTCCAAATTTTTAAAAAGTTTTCTTAATTTGCTATCAATGATGTAGTTTCACGTCATATTTCACTGTTCTATCTTTAGTCATTTAGGCTGTGTATTCTTTGAAATTTTAGGTTTGGCGGCCATTTTGAATCCAAGATGGCGACCTTTTCAAAATGTCGGAATTTTTCCTTTATCTACTTATCATCCTCTACCTTCATACCAAATTTCATGTTTCTAGCTTACTCCAAACACCCTAAACAATATGATGAGTGAGTCAGTGAGTGAGTCAGTTAGCCTAAAATGTGAAATTTCAGGGGTCCACAACTAGAACATAGTTTGAGATACGAATATGAAATTTTGTACATTTGCACATATTTACCATATCTCCTTAACGGCAAAAGCTCATATTCCTATCTTTAACATCTTTTTTCTTACGGGGCCCCCAAATCGTCGATTTTGCCATAAACTCTTGTTCCTGTATAACATGCTTCTGGCAGTGCTGACGTTTTCTGACGTGAAGAACTTGGCTCATGCACTGCCGTGCATGTTGATAACTAATCTTTAACCGCCGTTCCAACACCCCATCCACTCAAGGACTTTCCTGTAGCCTACCTTCGGAAACAGTAAATAGAAATACCAGGGCAAGTGGAAATACTATGTTGTGTGTCAGTCAATCACAAGTCATCCTTTTTCTACCGTCTTGTAACTGTATGGTCGTGACCTTCGCTATCCCCTACTCGTCTTTGTGCTGACACCATCTGTTTTGGTTTTCTTTCATAAGCGATAAAATACTCCCACCAGTTCTCTACAGGCACTGAACGGCTGAACCACTTACAAACAGCTCGCAGTTTGAAACACTACAACTCAACCTCTGCTTGGCAAGAAAGCGAGATAGCTTCCTGAGACACATCTCAGATTTTGTCGGAAACGAATCTCAGTTTTTCAATTGTAATATAAATAAAACTCTTTTAAGCACAATCAGACTACTTTTCTCTTTAGTGTAAGACAGCCAATTGAACTTTTTATAGTTTCTTTATACTGTATTTCTGCAGATACGTCGCATCGGTATGTTCAGTGATCCCTCATGCGTCATCTAGTGGCGACCCTGCGAGACAGAACATAGACTTTTTAAAATATTTTAATTTTCTTTATATACTAATATACTCATAAATTTTAGTTCATAATTTGTTGCTGAATGTTATATCTATTATGGCGTGAAATTACACTTCTTAATTTAAGTAGTTTAGCTGCAACTATGGAAACCGTTTTTAACATTGCTTCGTATGGCTTGTGTTCCCCCTTAAAGCGTTTTATCAGTAGAGCAACCGTCCAAAACCTGGATAAACTCTTTTCGGATTACGCAAGAGGTATGGATTTGATTTCAGAATACGCAACAAATTTAGTTCAGTGTAAACATAGCCAAACAAATGTAACATTAGATATGCTTTAACCTAACTTAAATCCACATTAAGTGATCTTGTAAAATGCAATGTAAAGATCTGAAGCAAGCAAAAGTTATATTAAAAAGTCGAATACCATGGCCATACTTACCCTAAACTGAAATAGTGCACAGCTCACTTTTTCCAGTACAAATTATAAGGTATGTGCTCTCGAATTTTACCACTTTACTCCCTTCCTTTAATAAAAATGTACGAATATAGAGTTAACGTATTTCAAGTTTTACGTAGAAAATATTAGTACAACTATTATCATTAGATTCACTAACTATTACTACTTAAATGAAGAGTACACGTATTATTGAAGAAAAATATCAAGTATCGTACAGCTAACTATAGACAATACCGTTCTCGTACTTCTATTGGTATTGTCGATGTATGCTTACCAATAAAGCTTCACCTTTAAAAGGTTTATTACATTATTTTTAAGTCATTTCGACACCCATCGGCAGAATTTATTTTTTGTATACACCACAAAAGATTTGTTTACATATTTAAGAATCACGTCTGCTACTACTTCTTGGCATCCATGTTTTGGAACACTTCCGGCTCAAATAGAGCGTGATATTTTTGTGCTAAAAATGGCAGCGGCTTAGAGTGAGTCTTTCGAGCTCAGTGGCCTTCGACGGACAGTAAGCTCTCACAGCGTCGAATGCAGCCAATATTATCACACAACTTAGTTTGTAAATTTGTGACACAAAAATGTCATAATTTGTACATGGACACATTAATGTCCAAGGTCCGTTGTACAAAATCTGTCATTTGTGTGGCACATATATTTTGGGTTATATATAAAAGATTACCTTCAACTTTTTTTTTTTATTCGAAAATGCCCACAGACTCCTTGACTTCTGGGGTCCACGATCTCACATACTACCTCTCTTGGCCACGCAGTTTCGTGTTTCCAAGGATTCACGCGTCGAAAATTGCATTTGCCTTGTTCCGTGGAAAATTAACAATTGTAGTATTGTGTTAAATTGTACATTATATTGGCAGTAGACTATGTCATAGCGTAATGTAGCGAATTTTTGCACACTTTTAAATGTAAATTTATTTCAGTACTTTACTGACCTTATGAAGACAGTGTGTTCAGTTCTCTCTAAACTCCTACAAAGTTTGCACCTGGACAAATTAGTTTCTCACCATTGTTCTGTGCAGCGCGTTATTCTTTTGAAATACTTCATCGTCCTTTTACACTTCTCGGCCATATACTTACAGTGGATATTAATTCCAATTGAGAAATCCACGAATCACACTTTTGTTTGTTCATCATTAATAAACGTTTGTGAAATGTGACACCCTTTTCGCGGAAAATATATTTTTCTTATAAAACTAACTAGTTTATAGTTAAATCTGGTCGTGTAGACCAAATTCAGACAATGAATTTTGCTCCAATACTAATTAGACTAAACAACCGTGACTAATACGTACCATGGCTAATAGGTGCGTTTGCGTTTACGCCTTCCTCTCTCTCTCTCTCTCTCTGTCACACACATACTCTCTCTCTTTCTTTCGATATCGAATGTGTATATAAAAGAGTAGGGACAAACGGATGAAATTGTGTACAGATGTAGGTGTATGATTACTCAATTGAGATCGAAATGTTACATGTACTAAGCGTTTGGCAGAGTGTTGTGTAATAAAACTTAATTTTACAGTATCTTAACGATCAATTGTGGAAAATGTTGACTTTTTTGTTGTTTCATTATGAAATATGAATGTACTCAAGGGGAAACTTTCTGATAATGCATTGAACAAAGCTATGAAAATCCTACTACCGCAGCTTTTTTTCTTTACATTTGAAAGTTCTCAGTGCATATTGAGCAGTCTCTGTTCAGGAAGTCAGTTTGCTCCCTCTAAAAGCTGTAAGCACATGCATATTCCGTATTCCCATATCAACAGTGTGTGTGTGAGTAGAACAGGAAACTGAATTCATTGTTCATATATGAATAAATCCAGATCTGGATTATCACAAGCAGCATTCCTTCCTAGATGTTTTAATAATGACTAATCCTTGCTGTTGCCTTTCAAACGACAAGGAATTATCTTCTCTAACAGGGTCAAATCTCAGTTGCTAAAATACATCCGTGACAAAACAAGGGTTTTTCTCTAAACAAGAGCTTTATAAACAACTCATTCGAACGAATGTATACAGTATAGGTATTTACATGTTGTGGTGTAGAAGGGGAAATTACTTCTTTGGCTCTGAAATAGTACATAATTTTAATATTACTGTTTTAACATGGCATTGCGAATCCCGATAATGTTTAAGATGTAGTATTCAGGTTAATTCTCTTCATGATAGTCTCAACACAAAATATGTTTTCGAAACACTTTGTTTTACTTTATCATCAAATTTTGAAATTCTTCAAAATTATCAAATTGTAGGATGATTGTGATGGCTACTTATTGTATCAAGCTAAATGTGAAGCTCGTGATTTTCTTATAAATTTTCTTCGTTTGGCAAAACAACTATTAACATTCATGTTTGTGGAATAACGGGTAAGAAATTGTTCTCTACCTGCCATGTAAAATAAATATTGAATCGCAAAATATGTAAAATAAAAATCTTTAAAAAAAAAAAATAATATTTCAGTTGCTGCGATAGTTGTTGGCCTGTTGTGTGTGGCAGGAAAGCAGTAGTATTCCATTCCTTCTTATTTCACGATCGTCTTGATTATTGCGTGTGTTTTCTTAGTCTTCATATTCCATGGGAAAACCTCATTCTCTATGACAAGGTTTGTAATATGCATGTTTATTCTCCGGTGGCAAAAGTTTTTATTGACATCAACGGGAGACAGAAACTCATCAATGATACAAGTTGTATATGCTCCTGCATTGTCTATGACTGTCTGCCAACTTTGGTTCATTTTTTTATTCCACGTCACCTGAAGCAATCAGGTGTTTAAAGTTGAAATTGTCAATCCAAGTTTGAAAAGCAGTTTCATTGAGAAAGGAGATACCTCGGAGATTGTTGGATAGGTGGCGGATAAGGTGGAAATCTGAGGGAACGGGATCCCGGCCCAACCGAGCACTAACATAACTACTTTGTCTAGTTGGCGGAATGGAGACGCGCACTGTTGTGATGCAGCATCGCTTGATACATTTGTCTGATTTATGTTGTTCTCGCTTGAAATGTGCAGTTTCCATACACTATTTTTTTAAACTTCTCCCATGGAATGCAAGTGTCGCATATATATTTTTAGTGGCCACAATTCATAACATTTCCTCCGACTCGTGCCGTGTGGGTTTTGTGGTTGACAAACACTGTGTGCTTGTGTTTTCTCGGGGTTCTCCCGTTTCCTTCCACTTTCTGCATGCTGCCAGTTCTCCCATCATCATCCATGCAGCCTGAGCCGAAATTGCCTAAAAGCCTTAAATTTATATTTAAATTCAAATTCATCACATTTGCCAATTCTTGATTTAATTGACGTGATCATCGTGGAGCAAAGCGTTTAAATGTCGTTATCCAAGTCAAATGGGCTTCCTTTATGTGGAAAAAATCACTAACGTCAAAGTTACCCTCGTTAAAACGAGAAAACCAGTTTTTTGCCATCCCCGATAGCATTCTCCACATGCTCGGCATAAGTATTTCTTTGCGCGTCTGCTGCCTTTTTCCTCGGTTAATCAAACAACTACAAGATTGTTTTTATTATTATTTATTTCTCCACTTAACTGTCAATTTTCTTAAGTTCAGAAATAACAATGATTTTCTTCAAACTTTCAAAACTCAAGTCATATTCACTATCGCTCCAAATAGCAAATAACAACGATAAATCAACTACTAACACTGCACTGTTGCCAGACCAAAACGCTACGAAATAGTGAGCAACCTAATACAAGATGAGAATAACATGAGGAATATTAATGTGAATAAAGGGGATGTTAGAATGGCACTCATACATTCAGAGTGAATAAATATATATACAGTGAAGTTCAAAATAATCATGAAGTGTTAATTGTCATTAATATTGGCACAGTATAATCTGGAACACACACAATTTAAAGATATTTTCTTCACAGCCATAAATATTTAAGTCAATATATGTTTGTAGTGAACATAAACTTGTTTCTTCCCAACGTTTACGCATCCTCAACTCAATAGGAATTTGAATTTGAATTTGAATTTAATCTTTAGGCAAATTTGGCTCAGGCCGTATACAACAAGAGTTTATGGATGTTATTAGTCTTCGACTCTATTCTATTGAAGTTGTTATTCGTATAAGGAGAGCAAGTAGATATAACCATTATTTTTAACCGTCTGTTCATATATTGTAGGATTTTTCCGGGATAGGTGGCCATAGCAGGTGAAATAGTCATAGCTTCTATTTCTTACAGTAGTAAATAAATGCAAATAAAGCTTCGTAGGCTGCAAGCGTTTAATCCTAGCAATCATTTATTGAATGCCTTCGCTCGATATTATTGCAAAGCCATGATCCCCCCCCCCCCC
>JAGDQP010010168.1:0-56701 GCA_022664845.1 Lepisma saccharinum
AAACGGCTGAATATGATGATGATGATGATATATAAAATATCCCGATTTTTTCCAAATGTCCCGCTTTTTAACTGTTCTTTAATTTCATAAGTCCTTTTGATACAACACATAATATCAAGGGTTACCATACGTCCGTATTTTAAAAACTCTGTCCGTGTTCGTACCGTAAAACGGGGCAACTTGAGACTACGGGTTGACTTGACACACCTGTACAATTTTAGAACTGATAGTTAGCCACATCGATAATGCCTTGTTTAGATTACTAACATTTTACGATGGTAAAACTTATGGGTAAAACTAACTTGCGTTCAGACTACCGAACTTAACTTGGTTATCGTGCTTGTACTACCATTGTCTGTTAAGAAGAAACATGTTGAGGTTTCGGTGGTTGAGTAAAGAATCTGCTTGTTACACGGGATAGGATTAAATTATAAAACATGAACACAAATGAATTGATTGTAGCGTCAAATATTGTAGATTAGTTCTGCCATCATTCTTTTATATTTTAAAAGTAGTACGCACCACTATTATACTATATATTTCGATAAAAAAAATAAATAAATTCACGAAGTGATTCGTGCCAAATAACTAACTTGCGTTTAGAGTGAAGGTCATGTACGTGTATCTCGCTCCCAAAAGTGTATCATTGTCGATGTCGAATTCTGTAAGAAAAGTTAATTGTTGAAACTTTCATCTGTGGGTTTTATAATTTGTTCCGTCGTAAAATAAATTCTAGGTGTATAAGTTAAACATATATCGTATATAGAACAAATGAAGAGTTTGTGTTTATATTGACGTTTTTACATGATAGCAAGGCTGGTTTACAGTTTAGGGTGTACTTCAGTAATCCAAGAAAGGGGCTACTTTTTCATCACATTGGACTGATTCTGCTGTAGATTCCCTTAAATTGGTTAGCTTTGGCGAGACCACAACAAAGTAACGTAGAAGACGAATTGAATCGGCAGTTTGAAGAAGGCAATAAACGCCAAAAATTTGAAAATCTACTTTATGCCGGATTTGATATCTGGAAGGGATGGCGCATCTATACAATACACCAAAAAAGTAAAAAAAAACATTAGTAAAGCCTTTTAAAATATGTGCCAAATAGAGATGGGCAAAACCAGCGTAGCAGCTATTTTTCACTGCTATATGCGATAAATTGCTATGACTGCTACAACCGACGAAAAATAGCAGTTACTGGCTTAGCTGCTATTTTTTTCCCGAAGCTTGTTAATGGTAAAACAGATTGTTTCCTGTTTTCTAAACAAACAGATCTGCTGGGAGAACTGAACAAAATGGCAGAGACTTGTCTGCAGAGAGGACAACCATGGCGTGTGAACACTACGTAATTAGTAGCGTCTGTTACTCGTGTACGGAATTGATATAAAGAGCTCTCAGAAAGCACTGGGTGATAGTTGGCCACATGGAGTAATGGATAAGACGTTGGAGTTGTAATGCAGTGGTTCCGGGTTCGATTCCAGTTCATTGCAAGTTTTTATTTTTAAAATGGTTTATATTTTAAATCGGTTATTTTGAAATATTATTGTTTAATTTGTTTTATAACTTTATTGGCATTTAACGTTTTTTGTAATATTTTCCGTTTATTCTGATTCTGTAGTCCAATTCAGATTTAATAAAATGGTAAAAAAAATGGGTAAGGCATTGGACTTGGTATTCAGTGGTCCCGGGTTCGGTACTCCTTCACCTAAAGTTTTTTTTTATTTTTAAGAGAAATTCCTTTTTATCTTGTAATAGCTCTGGTCTTGAGATTATGCATTTTTCTTCCTTTGATGCAATGAAAACTGGGTGATGATACGCACATTAAAAAGTTCATAAAATTCACATAGTTTAGAAAAAATGAACCAGCAATTTGAAGAAGTGAACAAACGCTAAAAAATCGAAATTAGTTTTTTTACTAGAAAACGCACCTCAATTTATACGCGCTTATCATAAGGTAGAAGAAAAGAACGATAGCTAGTTATAGAATGATTTATCTGGCTTTGGAAATATTAGTCAGTTTGAAGAAGGGAACAAGGCCACTAGCGTCTCAAAACAAGAAGTCCTATTTTCGAATGTCTGAGAAAACACGATTCAGTCGCGTGTGCAATAAAAGAGAACACCATACCTGACTTTACCAAACTTCTACGTGCCCTTGGTCACTAATTTTATTAAATTTCCTAATGCGTTTATATAATAATAATAAATCACAGCCATATTCAATCCACTACTGGATGAGGCCTCTCCCCGGAAGGAGGAGTTGGTCTACTGCTCCCACGTTGTCCAGACGGGTTGGGAGAGGAGAGCCAAAGCTCTCACTGTGATCGCCACTGTATTTTATGCACAGGAGCTTCCCAATTGTCCTCACGATGCTGGGTCAACACCGGGAATCGAACCAGGGACAGCTTGCACTGAAGTCGAGCGCGCTACCGACTAGGCTACGCAGGAGCTCAATGCGTTTATATATATATAAACTTTTTTTTCTTTAAAAAAGACAAAGAAAATCACACTATCATTCGATCTTGGGTTCTCCGTATTAGCTTTCCGACATGCTACCAATCCACTAAATAGATAATTAATTGGCAACTGTCTGCTTGTCAGTCTCATTTGCGGTGAAGGAGTAATGCGCCTGTGTGAGAATGATCCCGCCTTAATAGAAGTTCCTTGTATTTGAGACACTACTACATGGCACTTGTGACTAGTGACAGTTAGAGTGCATTGTGAAAACACAAGTTAATCGTGCGTGCAATAAAAACAATACCGTACCTGACTTATCTAACCTCCACATGCGTTTGTTTACTAATCTTATTAAATTTTCTAATTCGTTTATACATTTAAAAAAAGAGAAACGTTATTTTCATTAAGAAAAAAAACTACACCAGGTTTCGATCCAGGGTTACTTGCATTAGCTTTCGAACATGCTATCAATACGCTAAATTGCCAACTGGATGCAGTTGTTTGGAAGTGCTATTTACTGTTAAGGAATAATGCGCATGCGCGAGGATGGCTCAGCTCTTCCTGTCGCAAGATTTTTTTTCAGCTCGACGCGCAGGGCTGGGCAGCCATTTTGGCAACTTCCGAAGCACACTTGGAAACACTTCCGGTACGCCACAGAACTTTTGAGTAAACAGTACTTTTGCGTATGCCCACCGCTAACAGGGGCTGTGCCGCCCCCCCCCGCGGCTGACGCCGCCAAGCTCCCTTCGGACGCACCCTGACCCTCCCCCCTTGCACAGCCCTGGTGGGTTTATATACATCCTAGTTTTTAGTGGCATCTTTTAAAATTGTGAATCACAACTTTTATTAAATTTCCTTTTGTGTATTTGCATAAAAAACGAAAAAACTTTAATTTTCTTTTTAAAAAATATGCCAGGGTTTGAACCCCGGACCTTTAGATCAGTTTTCCAATGTCTTGACTACAAGACCAAACTGCAGCTGCCGGGTTGAGCGCTTCTCGCTGTTCCTTATCGTTCAGGATAAGCTACAGTGGGCTATTCCTACCGGAAGTGTTTCACTTGGCTGCCCAGCCCTGCGAGAAGGGTTGAAAAAAAAATCTTGCCTTCCTGTCGCTAGTCGCAAGTTATACTAATTAAGCATGAAACAATTACGCTTCCCCCTACCCACCGCTTTATACTTTCCTGATTTGTGTTTTGATGTACTGTTTCTTCTCCACCAGTAGATATAGGCTGCGATAATCACATAGAATAGTTTTAGAACAGTTATGGTAGGAACTAAACTACCTTTGTCCATATCTCTATTGCACACGTAACAGGATACAGGCAAGTAGGTTAATCTAAAATATTGTTTTAAACTTCTTTTTCACAGACGGGAATAACTAACTCGCATTTAGATACGTTTTCATACACTGATATTTTTAACTGCTATAGTTAACAGATGTTTACATATAGCAACTATTGCTATCACTGTTACGGAATAAAAGCAGTTTTGCACATTTGTAGGGCGAAATTTCTGTCAGTGGGTAGACGAAAAAAAAAATTGAATTTATTACATAGGCCCCCTACTTGTAACTTTCGAGTTCATTGTACATACATTTCTTGTCAATAACATTCATTTTGAAGGTTTCTATTGCGTTTTTCTTCATTTTCTGGTCGATTTTTCCATTCTTACGTCTCAGCACTTAAAAATGGACCTTTTTCCATAAGTTTGAAGAAGGAAACAAATCCACCAACTTTTTTTTAACTCTACAAGAAAAAATACAATACTTGTAAACTGTCTGAGCAGTACGAAAGTATCAGAAGACCCTTTTGAATATTCAGTAGCAATTGTTTCCTTTCAATAAATAATAAACATATTATACAGTTTTTGTTAATTTCCCACAAAACAGCTTTTTGGATTTGTTTCCTTCTTCAAACGTACGATTCAATTAATGTTGTACCTGGGAAGTCTGTTGGTGAATATTCAGAAATTGCTAATGATCAAGAAGAGGTGAATTCAACATGTTGGAAGGTGAATTTTCTAAATTGGATGAGGCTCTACACCAAAAGTGTGTTCGGGTGGTCTGCTCGTTTTTCCACTCTCTGCACTGGAAGTATAAGTTAGTACAAAAATGTGTTAATTATTTTACGTCACAGTGTCTATTCGTGCAATCCCTTGCAGTTCTTGCTCGAACAGGCTGATGCTTATTTCATTCTGCTAGCAAGTAACGTCATCTGTAATCCCGTCTCTCCTACACAGAGAACGCAGCACGACGCTCAACTGTCTGCACCCACCTGCACTCGCTCCCGAGTCAAGGCAGAAAGTATTTGCCTTGGATTACACCACTTGCACACGTATCTGCCATTCGAACAGTTGAAGTTTAACCTGCTCCACCCACTCGAACACAAAAGTGCGCAGTAGTTCAACTATGCAACCCGCTTGAGCAAACTGCAAGATAACAGCAACAATAGAATTATGGAAGAAGTCACAAATGCAGACACAGTAGTTTCAGTAGAAGATACCAGCTATTGTTTTCAAACTGGGGAATTTGTATTTGTCAGTTTTGAATCAGACAAAGGCCATCACTTGCTATTTCTAACCAGGATATTAACATCGAGGTAGATATTGTGATCGCACGTTTTGTGAAAGGAGTTTGATTTGTTCACGTTTACTTAAAATTATTCTTTTGGCAAATCAAGAAATTTGTTATAATTTAGATTGGAAAAAGATATGATAAAAATTACTGTTGAAGGTTTCGCCACATTAAAGACTTTTGGATATATCTAAATGAAAAGAAAAATTTAAATTAATATTCAAAGATTTGGGACAAAATTATTCTTTAGAACTAATCCCAACGGCCACATCGTTTGAGACTAAGCAACGAATTACCTTTGTGTCTCAAGACACCCCAACTAACGGGGTGACATGAGACAATGCGTTTCAATTTATAACCAAAGTGTTTCTGACGAATAAATGTTGTCAATACCATGTATCCAACCATAAATGAGTACTTGCACAAATCCATATCAAATACCCTTCGAAAACGAAATATAAAGTGTCTAAACCTGAGCAAACATTCAAAAATCTGTCTCAAGTCACTCCGTTTGATGGTTTTGTAATTGGCAAAAATTAAATAAATATCCGTACTTTTCACTTAATCACTTGTTGACTGTTAATTACGTATTTTAAACCCATATATTTCCAGAAATACATATCACATTCATTTATTAATTCTTTCATGTTGCACACAAATCAAAATTATTGCTACAACAATAAACTGTATTATCGCCTAGTATTTGCCATTGCCTAGCAATGTTCCAACAGTGTTTGTTATCGCCTAGCAATTAAGTATTCCGCAAATATGGTAACCCTATAAAAACACACTAACTTTAAGATGAAACAATTATTGTAACACGTGGCACTTAACATAAAACCCGTGAACAAAAATGGAAGACCGGCTAAATGGAAATTTCTGGATTATGGACCACATACTGGTTGCTGTATAAACTGATCGTATAGTATCCGGTACTGGGGTAGGCTGTAGTGCACTGCACTGGTTCCCTTGTGCTTAAAATTTATAAGCTAATTGGTGAAGGTAGCGAAGGTGGTCCGTTACTTACTGAATTAAATGTTAAAGTACAAGGACGCTTGCAATATATGTACAAGCAGTAGTAGTGCATTTATACGGAAAAAAGCGCACTGGTGTTGCTACATCCTGAATTATATAATGCTCCCCACAGATATACAAATAAATATAAAACTTTCAAAAAAGTTCCCTGGTGCCGTCAGGTCTGAATGTACCACTGAGTACAAGGTGCTTTCCATTCCATTAAAGTACAAGGACCAATAACAATTATTCTTTATGGAATTTATATGAGTTAATGTGAATATTTTATATAAGTACGTATCTTATTTCCAGTGCAACCTATGACAGATTTTGCTCATTGTTAATATGTACATTTTTTACCAACTGTCCCGCCGTTTTTAAGTAAAAAAAATTGGAAATATCCCGGATTTTGAAGCAGAAAAAAATATTGTTGGATTGTAGTATCTTCTAAAACCTCGATTTTCTGAAGATAATGGCACTGAGCAATTGCCAGCAAGTACCTTATTCTTTTCGTAAAATAATCAGCCATTCAGCGGAAAGTGCAAAAGTCAAGTGCTATCATGTAATTGTAATTGACACTGAACTAAAATGTTTTGAGATAAAAGATGAAACCGTTTGGTAACGAAACATTACTTCTGTTTACTGCTTTTAAATGCATCTACATGTTTGCCATTACACTGGATTTCCATACTACTGGATTATTATTATTTTCAAGTCAATAGGAAGAGAAAGTATTTCACAGTAAAATAAAAATCCATTTTCATTGAATATCAGAAAACTCATATGCGTTTAATATTTTGCGGTTTACGAACTATTTCAGTGACTGCCATAGAAAATATTTATCTGATAGCAGAGCCAATCAGATTGTACTTTTTCAAGCCAATAGTTTTCCTCCACAATGTCACGTGATTTTACTCGATAAGCCACACCGAATCGACAGGTGGCAGCATGGGTTAGTTGATATAGAATCGATAGTACTTCTTATTGTTCTGTGATCTGATAATACTTTCTATGGTAGTAGTGGGAGTGGCTACTACTATAGTGATACTTTCTATAGATGTCAGTATAATAACACTGTAGATTAATTTTTGGCTACCTGTGCATAACCCTCATTAAATCATCAGTTATTTCCATGGAGGAATTAACATAGAAGGATACGCCCAAGATCCCAAATTTTGAAGCAAAAAATGGCCGGTGGGAATCTTCCAGTGCGGCCATCCGCCATCTTGCGTTTGGAAGAAAACCACTAAATAAATCCCTATTGTTTTATGTACACCGTACAGACGATATTTGAATGAAACTCTAAATAATCTGTTATGATACGTTTGAATTTACTCCAGGTCCGCTTGAATGGAAAAAATCTAGTAGAATTAACATTGCACAATGAAAAATATTGACATCTGTAGCCGTTAACTGTGTAAAGGCCACTTTAGACCACCCAATTTATCGTACGATTCCTCGTGTGCAATCCCATCGGTTACATTCTTTGATCGTGTAAAGCGCAGATCGTACGATTTTTCATGCTATCTCCGATGTGTTCTCTAAATAGAAACGGTCCTATTTTTCAGCGGATTTTTGTACAATCTATGACAGCGCCCCTACTGGCAATATAGCGTCCTTTCCTATTCGGCTGTTTGGTTATGGATTACGACACAAAGAGAACATATTAATGTTATTACTTGATGAAGAAATTAACATACATGATGGCATAATAAACTATTACAGAGATATAAAACAATGTTTTTAAGGGAAGTGTAAAAAGGTCGGTGATACTGCAGTACAGCTACTTCTGCTATAGAGGACTGGCAATACCTCAAAATACTACATTTTGCATTCTTATAACCATAAAATTTACTTAATAGGTGAGAAATAAGTTTAAAAATATAAAGACAAAGTTCTGATGTGATAGCTACTGCTTTTCCTATATATTGTGCAACTCAGTTAAGGTGGTTTTCATTGTTTTTCTGTAGACCGAATCTTCTACAGTCATGATATGAATGAAAGGAAATAATGTAGAGGATACCGGTATCTTTGCAATTATACTCCTCCCCGATTATTTTGATAAACATATACTCTCTGTGCATCCGAAATAATGAAATACATTGAACAGTAATTACAGAAGTAGACATAATGTTTGTAGAGTGTCGACGTCAAGCCAGAGCTGTGCAAGTCAATACGTGAGCTAGGTAATTAATCGAACAAACTCATTTTTATTCAAGGGTTAAGACAGCTGACCCTCCCTATTTACACCTATATGCCTTGTGTGAAATGAGCCTATAATTCACATCAAATTTACATTACTCCTCATTTTTGTATTTTGCATATTTCATGCTTATAGGAATGTAAAACGTAGCATTTTGAGGCGTTTCCAGTGCTCTGTGATAGAAGTAGTTAAACCGCAGTGTTACTAATTACCCCCATATGTATAAATAGGAGTTAATATATCGCTATTTATATACTTTTGAAGTGCTGTGTAATTAATGTCACATATCTTGTTAACTCAGGAATTTTGTAAAAACAAAACACATATGACTCCGAACTTATCACCGAAGACTACAAAATCTTCAACGTTTTTTGTGTGTCCGCATTGAAATATCTTTATCGAAGTACAGAAGTAAAACTACGACACTTTCGTTACCACTATAGAAGTTAGTAGCAGTTAGATTCTCTTGGTAGAAGAATTTGACATTACAATTAACTGAATTTCTGTTGCGTCAAGATTAATTGTTATCAATATTTTAATTATTTTCTATTTTTTAAATGGGCTACACTTTCACAAATATCTGTGTCATTATTACCCTAAAAGCCTGAGGTGTCACAACTATAAACTCCAGCAGTTTCATCATTATCCCCTCGTATCCAAAATTGTACCGTGTAAAACACTATACAATATTGTATGATTTACCGTACGAAAAATTTCGTACTATGGATTGTATACATTCTTTCATACGAGAGATCGTACGAGAAATTGTACCGTCTAAAGCGGCCTTAAGACTCCTGTTTACCAAGATTAAAAGATTCTCGAAAAAAATGATAACACAGGATCTTTTTATAAACTTCTTTAAATGACAATGAAACCAGTAAGTACTGATGAAAAGACAAAGAAGTAATATTAAACACGTACTAAGAAATCTAAAACCATCCAACACCAAACCAACGTAGGGCGCTGGAAGGTTCTGGCAACGATGCCAGCGACGACCCATTCTGACTCACAACACATGCAAATTTCGTGATTGTACTTTTTCCTACCCTTTCCCGGCCTGAGTGAAAATTGCCTAAAGGTTATATAAATAAATGAAAATTAAAAAACACTTCAAAATTAAATGTGAGGATATATCGGTATTTTGAGACAAGAAAATAAAGCATAGGTCCATACAAAAGATGGCCAGATCTGGATCTGATTTCCGGATATCCGACACTCGGGTCCGAAATCCGGATCTTTGGTAAATTTTATTTTGTAGAGGCCAGTCTAGTAACTTTTTACTTCGGGCCGTCATGATTCGGCACTTTACACCTAGTTAAAATCCACAAACATCTATGTCCCTGCCGGGATTGGAACGCGGGACATTCGAGTCGTTGGCCTAACGCCTTAGACCGCACGGTTACCAGGTCGGCTCCGGATCTTCCGATATCTGGTCTAATGGATTCGTGTGATTTCAGTCGCAGATTCAAAGACCAAGTATTCGGACTTTGTTATTATGATACCGAGCCGCCGTAGCTCAGTGGTGCCGATCAGGGTAGTCAGAGCGGTTTAGCGCACTTTTCTTTTGGCTACAAGATCGTGGGTTCGAATTCCGCCTCGGCAAGGATGTTTGTGTGTGTGATTTTAACTCAGATTTAAGAGAGAACAAGTTCCACACAGTTCAACAAGCAAGCCAAGTTTTAAAAACAAAAAAGTGGTAGAGCGTTGGCGTAGTAATCGGGAGGTCGTGGGTTCGATCCCAGCGGCCGACCATCCTGACTGTTTTCCTCAGTCACACCAGGCAAATACTGGGATGGCACCTTCAACATAGGCCCTGGCCGACACCTTCCCCTCTCCTCTATCCCGACCCGAACTCTAGATGCCTAAAGTCATAAAATTCAATACGTTATTATAATGCATCTGAAACTGCGATGCCGGGATGGTAAATTATGAAAGGCCAATACTTCCCCATCCTCTGCACACCTCATCCCAGCCCGCCTAATTCAATTCCTCCAAGAGAGAAGAGTATCCAAAACATCGAAAGCTGCATAAGGAAAACAGTTCCCCGAAGTATACACAATCAAATGAAAGCTACTGACATTTCCTTTAGTCAGTTTCCTTGTAATTACTTAAAATCTATGAGAAAAAATAAAATAGTAAGTAATCCCTCTCCATTCTCGAATTAACATATTGCGGCAGAATGAAAAGTACAGAGAAAAAAACTTTTAGTTTTCTCCCTGCGATCAATTTGTATCAACATTTTATAGTTGGATAGATGTCTTTTCTATTAACACTTACCTGTGAAATGTGACATTGGGAGCCTTCTTGTTGTATTTGTTTGTACAATCAAATGCTGGTTTCTGGTTTAATTAATGGTACAGTTGGCGTGTATAATGTAAAATTACATATACTTATTTCCCTTGTACCTACCACTTATAGAATATATGCACATGTTTTAAAATAGATGATCCACAGTAGGTTAAAAAATCCCAAGGAACTCGATGAAATGTTATTAAAATTTGAACTAAAACACATAAAAGGGGAACATAAACATCTAATTTCAACTTAGTAGATATTAGAATCATTGGTGATTATTGAATCTTTTGCAAATTTCTTGCAAGGATGCGTATACCTGAGAAGACACATCACTAGGTTCGTCTTTTAAACATTCGAAGAATTGAACTAGGTTTTTTCCTCAAGTTTGGATTATTTTATGGAGTGTACTGTGTTTTTAACCGTTCTTCTTTTCTGATAGATTGGATTTTCTTGCACTACCAAATTCTGAGTACAATCTTCATCGTCTTTCCCTTTGAAATAAGTTGACGATAGCTTAACAACATAGTTATAATATTGCTTCTGCGTGTCGAATGAAGTGGTTGACATCTCTTCAGTTGAAGATGATGGCCTTTCACTGTTAGAATCTTGTGGAGAGAGTGTTTCAATTATGAAATCTTGTTTCTCACTGGACGATTCTTTTTTTGATATCATAAGCTAAATCATATTTCAGAATAACATCTTTTATTGTAATAGAATGAGTCGAAAAATGCATATCCACATAGTTATCATATTGCTTTAGATTGTCTATTGAAGCAATTGGCTTCTCTTGTATTGAACATAATGAACCGCTTTGATCCAGACTATAATTATCTGAATCTTGCAAAGAGAGCTTTTCGTTCATTAGACCTTTTTCATCATTGAATGGTTCTTTTTTTAATGTCACCGGTTGAATCGTATTCCGATATAACATCTTTTATTCCAATATCAACTTGTTCACTTGTACTAATATTGTTTTGTAATTGATTCTTCTTAGAATTAGGTTGGACTTTTCTGATTTAGTTGCATATGGTTTGTTGTTTTTGTGGGAACTTTTTTAGAGTAATCATTATTATTTACTTTAAATTTGTCATTATGAATCCCCTTTAAACTTTTGTACTGCCTCTTTATACGAGATAAATTATTCTGCCATTAGACGATTTATTGCCACTTGTGTTTGATACGCCTTGTACTTAACGGTGTAGATCACCCACGCCATCTTGGTACGCACTTTCCATTGATTTACATGGGAACTGTTTTACTCGTCTTATATCTTTCAGGAGCATACTTTTAACTTCTGTTTTCGCCCAGTTTATCGTCATGTTCTCTTTTACTCATGCTATTCTATAGAAATGCAATATTTTACACATGAACAGTAAATTTTCCGTTAACATATTGTGATTTATATAGCAAACTATTAATAATACATTATACTTACAGGGGTTGGACAAAAAAATCTAAAAACACGTCATACAGGACACGTAAGTGTGGCTCGCCACTGTACACCACGTGTTGCGGTTGTCGATCGTGTTTTGTTTTCAATGTGTCATGTGGACCTTCCTCTTCCGTCAGCAGTACCCAGTTCACCTGTGAGTGTCGTGGTGTGCAAGTGGTGCGGTAAAATGGGCGACCTGACAGACTTCCAAAGAGGCATGATCGTTGGTGCTCGTCTGGTTGGAGCTTCAGTGACAACAGTGGCGACCATTGTGGGGGTATCGACAGGCACTGTGTCCAATGTCACGAGGGCATACACAATGCATGGGCAAACAACGTCTGCAAAGCACAACAGTGGTCGAAAGACAATCCTGTCCGATAGGGGCAGGAGGGCATTAAAACGGATTGTAGCAGCTAAAAAGCAGACCACTGCAATGAAAATTACGTCTGAACTCAATTCCGGCCTACAGAACCCGGTTTCATCAAAAACAGTGCGACGGGAACTTCATAAAATAAAAATTCATGGCAGGGCCGTGATCGCCAAACCTCTGGTCACAGCAGTAAATGCGAAGCGGCGAATCCAGTGGTGCAAGGACCACAAGGAGTGGACGCTTGATCAGTGAAAACACGTAATGTATTCCGATGAATCGACCTACACCTTGTTTCCAACAACCGGTCGTGTTTACGTATGGAGAACACCGTCGCAGGCCTATGATCCAGACTGTCTGCGCCCAACTGTAAAGCATGGGGGTGGTTCTGTTACAGTATGGGCAGTGATATCGTGGTCTGCAGGTCCCATCATAGCCCTACATGGAATGATGAATGCTAAGGCGTATGAGGCCATTTTGGGGGACCAGGTTCTACCCATGGCCCACACATTGTTCCCGGATTGTGATGGCATCTACCAAGATGATTTGGCACCCTGTCACGCTGCAAAAACGGTGCAATCATGGTTTGAGGAGCATAACCAGGAGCTATCACACCTCCCCTGGATCCCACAATCACCAGATCTGAACATCATTGAGCCATTGTGGTCTGTGTTAGAAAGACGTGTTCGGTCTCATTACCCTCCACCATCATCCCTTAAGGAACTGGAGCATGTTTTGGAGGAAGAATGGTACAACATTCCACACACCACGATTCAGGAGCTGTATACGTCCATTCCACGTCGGATCCAAGCTGTTTTGGACGCAAAAGGAGGCCCCACACCATACTAGGTATGATTTTCAAACTTTTTCAAACGTTTTGGATTTTCTTGTCCAACCCCTGTATATATTTGAAGAACCTGCACAAACCAAAACGATACAAGAGTCAAAATAACAACCAAGACAAATTTTGTGAAAGTAGAACTTAAATATTCTACTTCCGAGAGGCATAAAATGAGTAAGGGCCATATGCACAGTCAGACCCGCAGCTGCCCCGTGGGTGCCCCGTCCCCGCGGTCTGCCGAAGGGATCACTTTGTGTTGCTATTGCATAGTGCTTTACGACGGAATCCCGCGGTGACGGTTGAGCCGCGGGCTTGTTTAGTAAAATAAACCTGCAGCGAGGCTAGAAAAATAATGGAAAAAGTAGACAATCACGTTGCGTTCGATAGTTTTGTCATTTATTTGATTGTTTCTAGCGAGAAGAGAGAACGTTAGAAACTTGCAAGCCCAAAGTGATTTCGTATACGTAAAAAGAGGGGCTTATTTGTCTAAATACAGGAAAAATATAAGGACAAAGGGAATGTAAAGTTACCAATACAGCATCTAATAAAAAGAATTAGGCGATGTGTGGTGGAAAATAACTAAAGAATATAACTTTAACGAAGAAGTAACAATAAGCTTTTCTCTCATGTTATCAGAAAATAAAAAATATATTGATCATTAATCAAAAAAAAAAAAAAGAGGAAAGAGAAAGAAATATGTAATCATGGGAAATTATTTGAAAGCATTAAAAAATAAATCACGAAAATGTATGTTAGGAGAAATCAGAGAATAAATGGAACATTTTATAACAGAAAGACATTGCAATTGTATTAACCATGCTGTTAGAAGGATATTGAAAAAATAACATCGGAAATTGCTCCACCATAATCAGTTTATGGTCTTTTTACGTTTTCATATCTGAGTAAACCTAACCGAACCTAGGCCTACCGTAGCAAATTGAATTAAGCTAAAAGAGAATGAAATTACATTGAAAAATTAAGAGTAAAAAGGTTGTAAAGTTACTAAAATGGAGCATTACCTAAATATCCTAACTTGGCATTTTGTTAACAGGGCTTTGTTTGTCCGCTATTAATGACGGTACCACGATAGAAAGTCCGGGAAACTACACTATTACATTTGAAAAAGTCGGGACGTTGACTTAAGTTTATGACATGTTTGAAATTGCTAAAACTAGGGGAGGATTTTCAGTTTGTGTAACGTAATGCCAAAGCTAGGAATGTAAATATTTTTTACTTTTAACTACAAAGATATTAAAATTGGGGGGATGCTCGGCCATTTGTAGGGATTGGGGAGTCTGGCAGAATCCTTCTAAGAACTGATTTACATGCTAGCTTGCTTTGCGTGTGATTTGGGTGAGTAGCCAATTGAAGCACGTGTTTTATTACGTGGTATGTAGAACACACAATAAAAAGCGTGTTTCAATTGGCTGCTCACCCAAATTGTGAAAAGCTAGCGTAATGTATGTTTAATTTCAAGCGAACATTTTCCTCTTTTCTCAAGTTCTAAATCATGAGCACAACGTGAAATTTGTTCGGCATAACTTCCGAAGTTGGTCGTCCGTCTGGTTTTCGGCTAAAAGCCTGATGAAAGCTACGAAAATTTAAAAATCATCATTTTTTACGTCCAGTCGCTGGTTTTCTGTTTCGTTCGGTTACCGCTCAGGGTGAGGATGTTTACATTTATTATTAATAATTGCTTTCTTGCATTTTTCGTACATTATCTTAAATTAGTGACCATGGGAACGTGGAGGTTAGGTAAGGTTTGGTGCGGGCATATATATTATCAAAATATATTTTCATATGTTCATATTTATTATTAATAATTGCTTTCTTGCATTTTCGTAGATTCTCCTCAATTACTGACCATGGGAGAGTGGAGGTTAGGTAAAGTTAGGTTCGGTCACGTATCTTTACACTTTTTGTTCTCATATACGTTACAGTTCTTTTCGGCTGAACAAAGCTTACCACACTTCCTGCAATTTGTTTTTAGATTTATTAAACCATGACTTTCACACAGTTTCAAAAGATTTTCTTCATTATAGTCGTATAGTTTCACAAACTGCAATGGTGTTAACTCACATCGTGGGTAATGTCCCTCTACACCTGTAGCCATGTTCAAAATATAAATGCTCGTAACTTTCATACAATCATGGGGTAACCTTCCGGAAAGTTGTTCCCTCCGCTTCCCAAATAGTTCCATGTTTATCACATTTTATATAATAAAATAAACTCAACTTTCGCTCTTCTTATATATTATCAGCCACACAAACGAGCAAATTATCCATTTCTTCCCCGTAAATTTTACTAGAAACGGACCACCAACTTTGGAAGTTAACCCATTTGTTCCATGGAGAAATATTATTATTATTTTAAATAAAGCAAAGTTCATCGGTATGACTACTTTCTAGTTGTGATATGTGCATCACTCAAAGACCTATGAAAGCTAAGCTAATACACTACCCTGCACGATCTGCTATTTATGTTAACAAGCTGCGAATTAATGTTATAATACATGCACCAAAAACTCATTTTCTTTTCTAAACGAATTATGGATCCGTTCGATAAACTACGCTTACTTTTAGAAAAACCTTTTCAGCTACAGGCTTGTGAATTGAACCTATCCTTCCCCCTACCATCTAGTGAGCAGCACCATAGACTATAATAATGTTATTACGACAGAACGTCAACACTGCAGATTTTTTAAAATTATAAAATAATTAACATAAATGGTCTGATCGTAAACGTAATGTTTTGTAAATTACTTGTACCACTTTCTTGTCTATTGTTAAAGCAACACTCATGGCTAAAATGCAATATATTTCGAAAAATACAGAAATAAAATCACGAGGTGTAGATACACACATCACCCACGGGACAGCCAAGGGTGGTTCAAACCTCCCGCGACACCAGGGGTCGGTCGCGGGCCGGCCGCGGGGCTGATTCAGCCCCACGGGATGACTGTGCAATCCAAAATAGTCAAGGGTCCCTCAGCCTATCCGCGGGTCTTCCGTGGGACGACTATGCATGTGGCCCTAAAACAATTCCCGTGTAAATCAATGGAAAGGTCATACCAAGATGGCGGGGTGATCTACATCGTTAACGTCACTTGACTGATGATTACTGGATTCGCAATTAGAACAAAATCGAGGATTATAGCAAGGAAGCGGTTGTACCGGAAGAGTACATTGAACACACAACTATACATTAGGACATATACGGTCTGTTTCACAGAAAAACATGAACCGCATTGTAGAACTTTCCGATGTGTTGGCTTTACTTTAAATCTTTCTCTGTAAACACTGGTGTAGTCTGGAAGTTTTTGAGTTAGTAGTTGGAATTCAATCAGCTTAGTGTCACGAAGGTGACTTTTGCATTGCGCATTTTTTTACTGTTTGCTTTAAGCGTCTTACACTAATTATAGGATATACACATTCTGAATTAACCAAGATTTCTTCATTGGACATGTCTAAAGGAATGCCATATATCACAACAGATCTAACTATAAGAACTTTTGGTATTTTAGCTTGAAGTTTCATTTCTGATAGCAATCGTGAATCTTGTAAAAATAAGTTGGCTTCATCCCTAGATTGAAAGGTTAAAATAGAAGTACCTAAGATTTCCCATAAGATTCGATTCTTTTATACGTCGATCCCTTTTTCATTAACTTTCTAGAAGTGAGAATAGTCGAAGATCCTCCTAAATTCTGATTGGATGAACTTTTAAGAACAATTTTATAAGGGCCTGAATGTCCTTTCCAAAATAGTTGAATAGACATCTTAGAACGTAGCTTATTTCAATAATCTAAAAACGTTAAGCCTAATATTTAGGACTAACCTATACTTTACATTATTTTTAACCGTATAAACGATAATGATCTATAAATATTTGTTGTAAATGACACTATGTTCATCAAATCTCCATTAAATATGATTTTGTTTGCACTTCGTAGAAAATTACAGCATAAAAACTAAATTAATTTCGCACTTCACTACAGGCAGACTATATTATAGCCGCCATCTTTCAACAACCCCCTACATCCAAATGCAATACAACTCACAACCATTTTAAAAATCACAGAAAAGCATAAAGAATGAACTGATTGTTTGTATGGTTGTGAATGCAATACCTCAATTTTATTCCAAACTCAATGGCGGACCGCGATACATACATTGTGGCCTTTTTCTGCTTCAATTTGTTTTCGAAGTAGGGGTACGTTTGGGCGCCTCCTTCTAATTTAATTCCTCCAAGGTTATTTCTGAACCAAACCTCTTTTGCAAAAATCATTAGACAAACACACAAATATTGGGAAATAAGACTACCTTACAATAAATGAGAGAACAGTTTTGTAAAGCAATTTTTAATATTTTTATTGTATTTTTAATTATTGTTATTAAAAAAAGAAAGCTTTTTTGAGCACTAGGTTGGAAAAAGAGTACGAGTGGGATCACAGCATAGTGAAACAGGAAACAACAAGTTTCATTTTCTTCTTTCAAAGGTAAGTTTCTACAAAAATATTATATACTTTTCTTCTTCACAACAGAAGACAGAAAAAAACACAATTTATAGTACATAAAAGTTATATATGTATGTTAAGTATGCGTGTTTCGTATTATTGGACCTTAACTTTTGTTTGTTGAATTGTTTTGATTACTTTATCGTTATTATCAAATAGAGATTTGTGGCTTATCTGCATAGTTTTCTTTCCTTCCTTTTTCAGTGTTGCCAACTCTGTTTTTCTTCATGAATTTCTTTTTAGATACCGTACTAAGAACAAGAGTGAAAACTGAAGCGGTGATATCACTTTTCGTTGTTATTTTGTAACCATCTCTGTTTTTACCTGCGCACTCCTACTACTACTGCTGCTAGTATTATTATTGTCGTTGCTTGTATCTGACGGTGCACAGTACGCAGAATTGCATGTCACTGAGTCACAAGTTTCACTATGTTCAAACGTATCTGGCTCCACCATAGCCAGAGAATCACTACTACTACCACTACTAAGTCGTAATCTTTTATTTTCGGGGTTACTTAATACTGATTTCACAAAGGCACGTGTTTCCGCTTCTAGTGTCATGAGTTCTCGCTGTAACTGGTGATTTCGTCGAATTAACTCGGCTGTTTTGATGGTGATGTCCAGCAGACCGGATCGTCGTAACAGTTCTGCTGTTCTCAGGTACCTTTGTTTGCGGGCTTCCATATCGCGCCTTCGTTCGTTTTCTTGTTGACATCGTGACGAAAGCCACATTTGACTCTCTTCTCTTTGAATGATGTGCTCTTGTTTTGTGATCCTCGTGTGTCCCATGTACGCGGATGATTCGTGTGATTCGCCATCACTATCTTTGTTCCCAATGCGCTGGCCTGACATCTGGCGTCGCTCTCCTGTCATCACACCCATCTGAGCTTGTAGTTCCAATAATTTGGTCCTCAGTGTCCGCCCGTCCAAAAGCCAAATCTGTAAAATATACAAAGAAAACGAATAAATATTATTTGTTTATTATTAACTCCATTATAAGTACATGTTAATGTAACATACGAATAAGCTGAGTATCTCTACAAACGAAAGCATCTATATACACTATATGATCAAAAGATTCGGGATCTCAGCGAAACGTGTGTTTATCATGGAGGGCGACACAGTGCTGCTCAGTAGGCAGCAGACAGCGGAATATGACGATCTGAGGCACTCACGGACTTTCAACGTAGTCAGCTGATTGGCTGCTACTTGTGTAAGAAGTTTGTGTGCGAGATTTTCACCCTCCTGAACATCGTAGTCGTAGGTCTACTGTTTCCGATGTTATTGAGCCTAGCGAAGCGCAAACGTGTACGACCAAATAGCGTGCAAGCTGACCTCCAGAGACCGCCGAGTATTAAAAGAGGGTCGTACAACGTAATGGTCGATCATTCATCGCCACCATCACACATGAATTCCAAACTGCATCAGGATCTACTCCGAACACCATGACAGTTCGGCGCGACGTGCGGAAACTTGGTTTCCATGCCGAGCACCTGCCTATAATCTACACATCACACAGGCAAATGCCAAACGGCGCCTAGTGTGGTGTAACGAGCGTCAAAAGTTGACTACAGAACAGTAGAAAACCGTTAAGTGGAGTAATGAATCATGGTATACAATGCGGCGATCTGATGGTACGGTGTGGGCGTGGCAAATGCCTGGTGAACTATATCTACCAGCCTGTATAAAAACAGTACACAAGCCGATGTATCCATTCCGGGATAATTGACCAAAAACAAGGGGTTTAGAAAAGAACTTTAAATGCCCATTGGACAAAGAACAGAGTGAAGAAATTCCATTTTTCAACTCAAGTACATGTTATGGTTGTTAGAGCAAAGAAAACCGTGTCAGGTAAACTAAGCGTTAGTGGAGTATCACTTGAAACATTAGTGGAGGACCATACGTCACGGTATTCAATCGAAGGTACCGGTAATACATGACGAACTTCAACATGGATTCTGTCAAGTTTTGTTCAGACTCATTAACTTCTGAAGCTTATAGGTAGTGACAGTTGACTCCAGGGGCGGCGCTTTGCAAAAAAATATTGGGGGGGACATGATATGGAGAGAAGTGCTTAATTCTACACCTGTTCCGGTCGCACGTAAGTAGTGTTTACATTGATATATAACCTAGAGAGAATAATGCACTTTGATTGGTAGAGCTTCTACACGACCAGCTACATTGAATGTTACATCAAACTTTTAATATTCAAGTATGGAATATTCAATAGTTAATTTTAATATATCTTAAACGTGTAATTATGCTTTAGAAACAACATACAAGCATGAAACAACTTGCATCGCAAATTATATATCTTTAAATCAAAATAAAAAAAAAAAATATATGAAAACAATTGAAAGTACTGTAATTCATAAAATTCTTTCACCTCGAAAAGTACAACGGTTTTCACTGCCATCTATTGGGCACCAGAATTAACTTTGGGTAAACGTCAAATAATACAGAGTTATATGGAGTTTCGTTTAAGTAGACTATTACAAGCTTAACTCAATAACACTACTTCGCTCTCAAAAACCTACACGCGTTCAAGTGAGAAGAGAATCTGAGAAGAAATCAAGTATTTATGTGTGTGCGTCCTTCGTAAATACAAGGACCGTTCAAAATGAAACCGAACTTTTAAAAATGAAGGAAATGGTAATATTAATCCCTTGGTCGAACCTGTCTCTTTCAATGAAATCCCATCCACTGTAAACACATAGCTCCCAATGTTTCTTCCAGTTCTGGAATACCTGTTTTGTTGGAACTCCTGTGAAGGAACAGTTAATTTTGATCGTCCACTTTCAGTCTAATCTACCTATAATATGGACCAAATTTACAGTTGTTTTTTACGGTTGTTATCGCTCTGCGGCCCGTTCTTTGATTTACATCTTAATTCTCGTAAATAATATAAATATAATTTACAGGATGTACTATTATGTATGCACAGTCCAGTAGTGAGTAACTAAAAAATTACGGCTTTAATAATAAAAAAAGGGCCACATAACAACAACAAGTGTTAAAAACTGAGTTGTAAAAGAGATAGTTTAGTCAATTTTGAATTAAACAGAAAATGGACGAATGAGGTTAACTTCCTTTGGCGTCTGTCTTTTAATACTAATCGATCATTCCAGCATCGTTACATATAGGTCAATGGTAGTTGTGATGTTTTTATATTTTCAAGAATCTATTACGAGTGTATAGATAGAGCATCGAGCTCTACATAACGATACTGGAGTGACTACTTGGTGTCGAAAGATAGAGCCAGAGCAAATATTTAAATTCCTTTGTTCACTTCCAGTCTAATCCAATATGGAACAAGTTTGCAGTTCTAACTCAGTTTCATACGCTTCTTATCCCCCTTTTTTATTTAAGTCTGAATTCATGAGTTATTCGTTTTATCGGGGCAGAATGCCGGGGATTTTCCCTGTTGCGTGAGGATTTGATCCCCGGTTGTTAATTCCGTATATCATGCCAACCAGGGATAAAATCTTTGTATTTCTACCCAAACAGGTACTAAGTTGAAACTCACCAGCAACCACTAGTATAAATATTGATTGTGTTAGAACTGAAAAATTTGGTCCACATTGTATTAAGACTGGAAGTGGACAAACAAGTTTAAATATATCCCTTGGCATCTATCTTTCGACAGTAAGCAGTCATCCAATATCGTTATGTAGAGTTCGATGGTCCGGACAGATAAAAATTTAATACATTCATATGAATAACCATGTCATTTCCACAAATGAGGAGTTGGGTGGAAGAACGGAGTGATCCGGGTTACGCTGTTTTCCCGTTTCGTGGCCTACTAGTTGTATTAAACCTTCACGCATAAGAATATATTAAATAAGTGCACACAAATAACAGTAGAATGCAGGAGGGTGAAAGAAACAAACGCTGACGCTCTAACTATTCTTCCGTAGATTTGCTAGTAATCCATAAGAGTTGTGCCAAATCAGGGATCGTTTTAATTTGGAGGAATGCGTTTCGAAAGTGCAATTTTGTAATAGGTTGGAAACACTGAACTTGCGTATTTGTGGAGTGTGGAACACAGCAGTCGTTTTTGTAGTGTGTCAACAAATATTCGTCTCAAATTTGGTGCAGATACTTGGAATGGTGTGGAAGCACTTTGCAGAACTTGTCAGTGTTGCCAACTTGGATGTTTTAGTTGGTGCGGACCGACATAGTTGCTTTTCTAGGATGTCGAAGAGTATCCATGCCAGTTTGATGGGGATATGTGGAACGGTATTGCAGAAACTTTAAAGAACTCCTACTCTAAAATACATTTGGCAACACTGATAACAGGAGAACATGGATGGGTACTGTTCCCTACTGTCGTGTTTTTATTATGTAGAAGAATAATCTTGCAAAGTTTGGTGCAGATTCCTTTAACACTACAGAAGCCATTGTGATATTATATCATAAGATGGCAATACTGACAACTAGGGGTGCTTGGAGATGTGGAAACACTGACATTCGTATTTTTTCGGATGCCGAAAAACATTCGTTCCAAGTTTGGTGCGGATACGCCGTGCGGGCTGAAAGATATGCGCGCCGAAACGGGACGAGATGACTGGAGAATGAACAACTTCACGGACTCTACGACTCACCCGATGTTGTAAGAATAATGAAATCGCGACGACTAAGGTGGGCAGGCCATGGAGCTCGGTTGAGGGAGAAACGAAGATTATATTCCATCGTGGTTAGTAAGCCAGAGGGGAAGAGACCGTTAGGAAGACCGAGACGACGTTGGGAGGATAATATTAGAAGGAATCTTCGAGAAGTAGGTGTTTATGATGAAAACTGGATTCAGCTTGTCCAGGATAGAATTCTAAGGCGAACGTTTGTTACTGCGGCAATGAACTTGCAAGTTCCGTAAGCCATAGAGTACCGGTAAGTAAGTAACATCAGGAATTAATACAGCTTACCTGTGCTTCATGCAATGCCTTCCTAGAGATAGTAGCAACATGTCAAAACGTCTACACGCACAGGCAATTTAGCAAAATCACATGTACAATTTTCACCCATTTTGTCCTGAGAACTACGTTTTTACGATTTAGGGCTGATTTTCATGAAAGCTTTCGTTGCTTGCTTTGCGTGGGATTTCAATGAGTAGCCAATTGCAACACGTGTTTTGTTGCTTATTTTCTTGTAATGTAAGTGTAACACACGTGTTTCAATTACTTGAGGATTAAGATAGTAAACACGGTGGAAGTCGTCATCACCTACGACGTCATACTGACAGGCTCTGACGCTACTCACTGTAAACACAACGACGAAACCAAGATTTCTAAACTCGGCTTCGTAGCCGAATGGTCAAGATGTTAGCTCCTGGAATAAAAGATCCCGGGTTCAAACCCCCGTCGGGTCAACACTTTTTCTTTTTTTTTCTTTCATTCTAATATTTTTTTCTTTTCTATTTTTAAATGCTCATATTTATTATTAATAATTGCTTTTTTTGCATTTTTCATACATTATCTTAAATTAGTGACCATGGGAAACTGGAGGTTAGGTAAGGTTAGGTGCGGTCATGTATCTTTACATTTTCCTCTCTCAAATTCCTAGCGCGAGACGCTCGTCGACTTCCGCCATATTTACTATTATAATCGCCATGTGTTTCAATTGGCCACTCACTCAAATCGCTAGCGGGCTTGAAAATGAGCCCTTAAGCCATTCTTCCATCCAATTCCTCAAATATTTACTACATTAACAACTAAACCAAGATCCTAGCCAACATACATCAATTTTATGTCATATATACACCCTATAATTACATAAATATAGCAATAGATGAAACAAGTACCGACTTGCTTCTGAAACTCACACAGATAGGGTAAACGTCCCTGAAATGGGCACTCCCAGTTTTTTTTTTTTTTAATTAAGCTCGAAAATAACTTGGTGAAACTGATATTGTTCCGGACGCGATTTTTTTTTTTTCTACTCGAGAATTTGAAGCTCTAAAAGTACGATTCACTGAATATAAATCCCTATGTTGACTAGATGTCATGGTACGACTGAAAATACAACGGCGAAACCGCTGTTTGCCAGGTCCTAGTGTGGCGCATTGGTAGGATGTTGGCTTACTAAATAATAATAATAATAAAAAAAACGGTGAACGTAAATGTTAATAACTGGGCATGAAGGGGAGGCCAACAATAGAAGCTTCAAAACGACAGTGGTCTAAAAATGGTACGTTTACCCTACATGTCAAATCGACTCGGTCTTTAGCATAAATTGCTTTGGACAATCCAGTAGCATGAAAGTATAAGGAAAATTAATTGTTCGTACCTTCGTATGCCTTGTATAGTGCAAAGCTTGATCAGCTTCTCTCGGCGACTGGGGGGACTTCAGAGTATCACCTGGAACAAAGAAAATAAATAGTTTAGGCCCAGCACAACATTATACAAAAGAAAAAGTATAACTTTAAACCTATTACATATGGACTAGTAAACAAACTTAGACCCATTCGGATACCACATGAAATACTTTGCAGACAAAAGGAACATGTTCATGCCATTGAACTCTACTCGAGTGCTCGATTAGTATTTAAAGCTGGACCCCAGAGGAAATAGTTAACCTGGAATGTCCATTTTAGGTTTTATCGTAAATAAAACAAAATTTCAGTTCTAAATCATTCTTTAACGTTTGTTGACGGTCTGTGGTCCGTACTTTGTTTTATTTATATCTTAATTCTTGATATGTCCAGATCCAGTAAATAATGTTCATGTAATTTTTTAGTAACTCAAGAATCAAGACGAAAATTTAAAAGGGCCACACAGCGACAATAAGCGTAAAAAAACTGGGTTACAACTATTAAAGTCCACTTTTGGATTAAACGGAAAGAGGACAAATTATGTTAGCTATTCCGTCTTCTATCTGGCTTCAGATACTAATTACTTTTATAATGTCATCGATCACTCCAGCATGTTACAGTACAGCTTACTTGTTCGTAATGAATATATGCGGCTTAAATTTTATTTTTTGTTAATACACTGAGACGAGGAAACGTATACTTGATATTAGTGCTGACAATTTGTATATGATAAAACGACATGTTAATTTCTCTTGATAGTAGAGTTCAGTTTTATCCAAAGAACTTGATTACGATATTCACTTTCTATGGTAAACGGAAATAGCATTGTTTTGATGTTTGCTATAATGAATACTGCATCACATTCCAACAAAAGCATAGCATCAGAATTACCACATTTAAATATTTGTTTACTGCTTACTAGTATTGATGATTAACAGCGCTGATACCAATAACTGACTTCCGGACATTCTCACCAAGGTCAAATGACCCCTATATCAGGGTTACTTGCAGTTTTGCATATTAAAATTATTCTAAACTGTTTCTTCGAAATGATTAGTTCAATATTTGCTATCGTTCACCGTAATTACTGAGTATATTTTGTAACATAAGGAACAGCATTGTCTTTTAAAATGTAATTTAAACCAAACCTTTGCTCCCTTTTCCTGATCCGACATTTAGGCATCGATATGTAACATACTAATTCGTATTGCATAATGAGGAATATTCTGCTTATTAAAATGGTGTATAAGGCATATATACTCACCCAAACGTACGTAAAAAGCTATTAAAGTCAGAGTCGCTATATAGTCCATGACTTTTGAATGTTAAATATAGTTGGCTGCCTGGCAACATTGCAAGATATATTGTCTCTACGTACAAGCTTGTGCCATTGTTTCTTTCGCTGGTATTGGATAGCAGCGAGAGCTTCAAAACTGTTAACGCCATTACGAAACACACGAAGAGCATTTTGAATTGTAATTACCAGCACGCGACAGAAACATACGGACACCAAAGTGTCAAGGTAGCAACACCATAAATAGTAGGCTGAAAAAATGATACCGATCCCGAGTACTATTCCGAAAGGTAAAAGTGTGGACAAGCCGAACTAGTGGCGGTTTGTTATTGTCTTTACCATGTTAACCCTCAAAGACATGTGAATTTTTGAATTTTATTTATGGCCTTTAGGCATCTAGGGCTCAGGTCGGGATAAGGGAGGGGAAAGGATCTAGAAAGGTGTCGGCCAAGGCCTACGTTAAAGGTGCCATCGCGGTGCGACTGAGGAAAATTTCTGCAAAAACCTCAGTCAGGATGGTTGGCCGTTGGGATCGAATCCACGACCTACCGAATGCTACGCCAATGCTCTACCACTGAACTACGGCGGCTCGGTGAGTCTCAAAGACTTGAGACCTGCTCTATCCAAAAATGTGTATTCCAAAATTGTGCAAGAGTTCCCAAAAGGAAGTATGGTATTCCCAGATTCTCTGGAGTAAATGTGGCTATTTTGACCAATGCGAGTACGCAAAATGAGAGTTGCCTCAACTTAGCACTGACTAGTTTAGCGGTCGATTGTAGAACAGACCCTTAGTAAGGTTTATGACACTGCATGGAGATAGAGGAATCAAGGCCTAAAACTTCATTCCAGTGTTCTTATATGATATTTTGGCAGAATCAATAAACCCTCTTGTTTCCCTGGACTGGCGCCGTCACCGAGTCTCTTGTCCGGTTGTGAAACCGTATAAACTACATTTCGCAACTCCAGTCAAACCTTCGGGAAAGGGCGTAAGCCATAGTGCTGTTACCGCCCATACAATTCATTTTATCATATCTTCAGTCAAACCTTTGACACTGACATACGACGTAATATTATTACATTTATTTTCTGCATAAAATGAGGTCAAATTCCAGTGTTTATACGTAGTTTTCAATGAACAGAGATTTTTGGGGATTTCTAATTAAAACACACACACGATTTTTTTTAAATATGTCCTTGCTAAGGTTTGGAAAACCGGAACGGAATTTTCCATGGGATTTTAAAGAAGAAAAAAAGGGGCATTGCTCTATATTCTGTATATATAAAGAACGCACGATTATCACACGTCGGTAAATGGTTCTGAACTTCTAGAAGAAAAAGAAGGCGGCTCCGTGCGTGTGTGTTATTTTGAAATATGTGAGAAGTTGCTTTAGAAAACACACACATAACAAAAAAGGTGAATAAAAGTCAATGACCTCTCAAAGAGACCTCTAGAGTGGGTTCTTCCTACCTTTTCATAGAAGTCCTGCCAAAGTTCTAATTTCCCAATCTTTCTTCTTTTTCTTCGTGTCCTGCCTTTAACCCTATTAATAGTTAATACGTGTTTAGTATAGTTTGCTTTTCAATTCGATACAGATCATTGGCAACCGACAGCATCTAGCAAGCACTCACTCTTTCAAAAAAACAAAAAAGTCTAATTCATTTGGAATTCAGGTTATTTACGTGATACGTTTACAGCGAGGAGGGAAATGGCCGACCTGTTACGAACTCTCTCGCCTGACAGTTCATCTCTGAACGTGAAAATCGATTTGCACTTGAATGTCAAAGACATGACCTGGATTTTGGGGAGGTCAACGAACGTACAGATATATACATACAGTACGGACAGAGGTTGCCTCTCCGCGGTTTCACACTGCAGAAGCGCAGTGCGTAACGGAGAATAGCAGGGTTTCCGCCACGATTTTCAGTTTAGGGGGAAGTAAAGTAAAAATTGAGATTGTGTAAGTGGAGTTTTGCACGGTTTCTATCATTTTTATAGCAAAAATTTTAATTAAAGTTGGGGTGTTGTCGAGATTTTCGGGGGTGATCATACCCCCACAGGGGCTGCTGGCGGAACTAAACTCATTTATTTCTGTACATTTCGCTCTGTTGCGCTTTGCTCCAATCCAACGTCCTTATGAAAATATGGACGTAAATACGCCTCTTGTATCGACTAGTAGCTATAATGTGTTCACTATATGGTTTGTCATTCCCCCCACTGCTGGCGGAATTCTTATTATTATGACCAAGCCGCCGTAGCTCAGTGGCATAGTTTTGTCTTCGCATTCGGGAAGTCCTGTGTTCGGTACCAGCGGCCGATCATCCTGACACGATTTTTGCTTTGATGGGTGTAAAGTAAAAAAAATGTGCCTGTAAATACAGTGTTACAGAGTTTATATCGTTTTTAACTCTTTTTTTTTTTCAAGCTGGGGTTGCGTATTCGAGAATTTGCGGGGGGATGATCCCCCCCCCCTTCATGAGAGAATCGCAACATAATATAGCTAGAAATTATGCAGAATGCTAGGAAAGGAAAATTCCTGAAGCATCATCGACTCAGGTCGGGGTAGGGTAGAAGGGAGAGGATGCAAAGTGTCGACCAGGGCTTAGTTTGACGAAATCGAAGTCCAGCAGCTGGGTTCGAACCCGGAATCTTTCGAAATAGAAGCCAATCCTCTAAAAAGAAACTAAACTAGGCGTCTTCGGTGGTTTCGCTACGAATCCCTAGTCTGATGATCGCTATATTGACAAGATACAGATGCTTATCAGAATAATGGAAACACCTGTAGTTGGCAACACGTCAGATGTATGGGTTGGCAGTGGTGTCGTGGCGACCGCAGCGCCGGACTGCTGGTGGTGGTGTGTTAGGTCGGTCTCCATACTACGTCAGGCGTCGTGGAACAGGAGTGTGCAGTGGCTGCAGCAGACGGAGGTAGTGTAAAATGGGAGACCTCTCAGAGTTTCAAAGAGGGCAAATTGTTGGTGCGCGGTTATGTGGAGTGAGTGTGACGGCAGTGGCTAGTGTGTTAGGTGTGTCGCCAGGGACAGTGTCGAAGGTGATGACGGCCTACACAACACACGGGAAAACCACATCGGGGAAGCGGAACAGTGGGCGGAAGAAAAGCATCAGTGACAGGGCACGCCGGGTATTAAAGCGCATTGTCACGCGGAACCGTCGTGCCACTGCGGCGCAAGTGACGGAGGAACTCAATCAGCACCTCCCCCAACCTGTTTCGACAATCACAGTCGGCCGCGAATTACATGACATAAACTTACGGGGTCGTGTTGCACGGGCCAAACCTCTCATCAGGGACCAGAACGCTTTAGCACGCCGCAAATGGTGCCGCGACCATGCAACTTGGACCGTTGACGACTGGAAACGTGTGGTATGGTCGGATGAGTCACCATTCACCCTATTCCAAACCACGGGCCGTGTTTATGTGTGGAGAACGCCCAAAGAAGCGTATGATCTGCAGTGTCTCCGCCCAACTGTGAAACATGGCGGCGGCACGGTGATGCTGTGGGCCGCAATATCATGGTTTTCATTGGGTCCTGTGGTCACACTTCGCGGACGCATCACTGCCAACGATTATGTCGCAATTTTAGGAGACCACTTGCATCCTATGGTCCGGATGTTGTTCCCGGACAATGAAGCCATATTCCAGGATGATAATGCACCCATTCACACAGCTGGAGTTGTTGCAGCGTGGTTTGAGGAACATCGGGATGAAGTTCAACACCTCCCCTGGCCCGCCCAATCCCCAGATCTCAACATAATTGAACATCTGTGGTCCATCTTGGAAACACGACTCCGGCCACCTCCATCCTCTCTCACAGAACTGGCCGATGCCCTGCACGAGGAATGGTGTAATATTCCACTTGCTACCATTCACGACCTCTATGCCTCCATCCCACCTCGCATCAAGGCTGTTCTGAAGGCGAAAGGTGGCCCGACACCATATTAATCTGGTAAGTTGCACTTTCGTTCAGGTGTTTCCATTATTCTGATAAGCATCTGTATCTCTATTCGTACTGTCATCACGGGGATGACCCCCCCCCCTATTTCAAATGTTAGAGCGCACCCCCTGAACATAATTTTTTTTCGTCAAAAATCGATAAACATCGTGCAAAGTCAACTTACACCCTCGCAATTCTGACTTTACAATGCCCCCAAAACTGAAAATCCTAACGGAATCCCTGCCCTGGACCCCCCTATCGTCTGGTTAGGTTCTGTTGTTCATGTGTGACGTTATTTTTTTTTACTTCCGGCTGGTATTACGTGGGCAACCTGCTCTAGGTAAATCTGTAGAAGATGACATACGTAGTAGATACATGAAAACATGTCTTATATAACCAACCATCCCACATGTTTCTAAGACAAAAAAGGGGTATGTGTTGTGGACAATTATGTAGCACACAAAAGTGGCATTGAAAAGCTGACAACTTTTTTTTTTTTTTCTGTGGCTGGCACTAGTTCCCAGGCCTTGAGACAAAACAGATAGAGAGACGATATCTGGTGTACTCACGTGTCAAACACGCGACGAGAAACGTGCTTTCAGTACACAAAAGGAATTATTGCATAGCGATGTTGCATTCTTCATACGTAGAACTGACGAAAGCGACCTATTTTTTAATGCTTCCTTTCTGTGGGAAATTCACCTACATTTAGGAAATCCCTTTGTTCTTCTTTTTATTAGTCATAAAATCTTGCATTCTCGTTGTTCTTTTTTATTATTATCAGGATTCGGATTTTGACAATGCATTTATACCCTTAATATGACTTTGAAACTTTCAAAAAAAAAAAAAAAAAATCTGGCTTTCATAAAAAATGTTTGAAAATTTCAGTGCAGAAAATGTATTTAAAAAAGTTACTTCACATAATCTCCATCACTACGGTTGCACTAAACTGCAACATGCATTTTCAAATTATCAAATTTGAATGCCCATCCGTTGCCCGCAAGTGCAGTATTCTACCTGGAATTTCTTTTTAAACACTTGGAAAGTACTGTGTTGAACACGAAAACATGTTTTTACTCCACACTTTGGAGACATAAATGCCCTAAACCGAAAATATAGTAGAAATATGCATTTATATGACCAATAAAAACAGTGTTATATTGATTTAAAAACAGATATGCTTAAACTTACTTAACAAACAGAAAACTAGCCCCTGGGAAAATATTTGTCATAAAAATCCGAACCTTAATTATTATTATCATCATCATTATTGAGCAGTACCGTATCATATTACGGGCCCAAGTGCGAGTCACGATCTTAGAGACCCCATACCTCAAGAGTCAAGAAATTCAGCTACAAATATTTATTTGCAAAACTACAAACATTCACTTCCATACTTTGACAGCAAACTCCTTCACAATGCTTTCAATGTTTAGCCGTTCCGTTTGCCTTTGCTTAGTGATCAAAATGGTTAATCGTCCGCTGTCTGGCGGAAATTCTAACAGAACCCCCAAATTCTTGAATACACCTTCCCCCTCCGAACCTAAATAAAATTTTTTTTTAATGCTGTTGAATATCGACAGGTGCTGCTAAACCTGCCAATTTTCGCTGTAGCCCCCCAAATCTATAATCCTGGCAGAATCCTTAGTCACGGGTAAAGTAACGAAGATAAAAACTTACGGATAAAAGCAGGGCTTAAAAAAACAGGTTCTTTCTTCCATGATGGTTAGAATGTCAAAATATGTGCACATGCAAATTTTGCGAACTCGAGAGCAATTATCGGTACTTTGGGAGATATTGATGACATAGGCCTAATAGTCAGATTCTTGTTTCTGAAACGTGAAGAAAAAGTGTGGAAATACCCTTATATTTGTAAAATGCTAGAGGAAATGGAAAGCAAAAACGTAGTAATTTGTACTGGGTGGAAGGCACTACCTGTTGAAGAGTATGTTCTTCACGGCAGCCATCTTGAAGTCCGCCATATTGAATCTCGATTGGTTTTCTTAAATGGGAAGGGGGTCGTGTATTATATCATTCTGGGCTAGATTTTTACGAGAATCACGTTTCTGAAGTCAGTTTTGCCGTAAATGTATTATTGTGAGAGATAATGGTGTCTGACATTAGTATGGGCTAATTATGCAATAGTCTGAAGAAAAAAAACAATTTTGTTTTGAAATAATGAAGGAATTTTAAACTAAATGCATATCAAAATGGCAATATAATCAGGAACCTAAGCCACATTTCTAACGTGTTGAAACTATATCTGTTCATGGCTTGACTTAAGATACTCTCTACATCTTTAAAAATTGAGATTTCGCTAGATTACCGTACCTGAACTTCATTATTTTAAATCGTATTTAATTAATTTTTATTATTACAAATTCTTTTCTTTAGTTCACGATAGTTCGTGATGTCCTCAAATCTTGCAATGTTAATTTAACTCATTTCCCGACGTCATACAATGATGAAATTTTGCACAGCGACGTAAGTCAGGTAACAATACAATATTTCATTGTTACTTTCATTATATATTTTAAAAGCATAGTACCTAAAATAAATACTAGCCTGCAACGATGTTGCGTTTTGACTGGTTGCTTCACACATTCGGATTTAGGTCACACGAACACCTAAATAACTCGAAAAAAGATAATAAAAAAACTTTTAAAAGACATTCTTTTCTTAAGCAATTCCTATTAAAAAGTAATAATAATAATAATTTTGTATATGCAGGACTAAAACGCATGGGGCGAGACAATTCAAGAATATATGAGAACGCGCCCCAGGCTTTTCTATTTAGTTACCGGTAGGCATAAACTTTTTTTTTTTTTTTACTCTTTGGTACGAATTGTTTAAGAAAAGTATATCTTCAAAAAGTTTATTATTATTATTCAAATCGCTCGGATTCTGATCTGACACGATATCACTGTTCAAGTGCGAATCGAGTTCACCTCCAAGTGCAACACCCAAAAATAAATAATATTTTTTATAAACTATTATTAAAATAAAATGAAGAATATGCAGATAATATACTCACGAAAATTTATGGATTAATCCGATGAAGTGACAATTTCAGTAGTATATCATACAGTTGCCGTTAAATAAAAGTATATAGCACACGGTCCAGTGACAGTTATCTTAACATTCCAATTGAAAATCCATGTATTTTTAACTGTCACTTAATTATATATCCCATCACAGCCATGGTTGTTTACGTTTTGACAAATCCTTATCGGGCACACACCTTCTATTGTTAATCTAACTCCAAAACACCAACACATACGTTATAGGTACAGGAAAAAAAAAACACTTTACAAAGTCTGTTAAAACTACGTAGTCACTGCGCGGTCATCAACATGAAAACATGCACCGATCTTAATCCCAGTCCTTACTCAAGTTGCGTTATGTTCGTTCACTCACTCACAGATGGCGCAGTGTGAGACCAACGAACTCTGCCAACAAGACTTAATAAGAGCCGCGTTGCCACGTCTCAAAGATCTCTGAATATCTAAATGATTTAGGAACAAAAAAAAAAATGTTTTGTCATATGATTCAGTCCGCCATGAAAACAATGGTTAAACGAAGTAAACAGTGTAGATCTCTCCGCTTTTTCTGTACTGACGTCACCAGGAAATCACTCATCTTTTTATGCAGAACATTAGCTTATCTGTTTACAAATCAGGTTCTTTTTTTGTACATTGCAAAAACAAAACTTATCTACACCTTTCATTAGTGATGGAAAACGTAGGTAGTTGTCCTTGTGTATGAACAACGTCAGTTCCTGTCACACTCATTTGTTCTGAAGGTTTTCATCCCAATTAATCCTTGTCAATGTAGTCCAGTCAATTTAGGAGAAAAAGGGGCTAAAGCTAGAACAAATTGCAACAAAAATGCTGTTTGCGGTTTTTTTTTGGTTCTATGAAGTGTACCTAATAACATTGTTTTAGTCTATGGTTTAGGGTTCATATCTGACTTGAGCCTCCTTGACACGAAAGCATTTATGCTACGATAAATCGTTGTGCTAGCACAATTCCTTTTGTGTCCAAGTACGGCAAAATGTTATGGTATGGTAAGAAAAATGCTCCGATTTAACGTACGGTAGCAGAAATGCTTCTGTGTCAAGCGGACCTAATTGATTAACAAACTGTTCTTTGTCGATTACAACGAAATTTTTTTCACAGCAAATCCTAAAACGTAGAAGAGTACGGTGAGAACATTTAGCTGTACGTAACGATAGGTAGGCTATCTGCAACCAGAGGACAGAGAACGAGGCTCGAGATCTTTTGTCTTTTGTCTATCTTCGGTTTAATTCTAAATAAACCAAATTTTAATCAGTTTGTCGTTGCTGTGTGGCTCGTTTCTTGATTCACGCAAATTAATAGTTTAGACCGCGCTCATAATAGCACATCCTGTAGATAATATTCATTTTATTAACTAGAATTAGGACGTAAATCAATAATTGGACCACAGCGACAACAAGTGTAAAAAAATGACCAAGATAGCATGCCAGCTTGCAACAAGGTTGTCAGTCACTTGCTTTGAGCTTGTCAAACTTTATATGGTGCTGAACTTAATAAACAAACAAGGAACAAGCTGGTTGCAACATGGCTTGGTCCTTATAACCTAATTCAAGTTGGTTGAACCAATTATGCGAGGAAGTTTGTAAAAAAACTTGTTATTTATTTGAATTATGTTTTGTTGAACTCCTGCTGTCCTCTCAGTGCGTTGAAATCCCATCACTTGCCTGAACTGTTTCGCCTTAGGCTAATCTTCCCATCCTTTTATTACAGACGTTTGTTTCTTGTTATCTGATGAACAAAGTACCAATAACACTAGGGTATGTGATTTTGTGCTCCGGAGACTACAGCATCGGATTGGTGTACCAATGTATCCTCGGTTCGATCCCCACCTTAGGTAGCGTTTATATTTTTTTAAAAAAAAAAGAATTATACTGTTTCTTTTTTTTCTTGTCCTGTCAAATTTATTTCAACCTTGAATTTTTGTACATTAAACTGCTTACTTTAACCTTGTTTCAATCTTCTTAGCTTAATTTGCTAAGCTTGCAAAAGTTGTCCCATTTGTGGGAAGTTACACTTGGGAGCTTAGTCCACTATGGACTAAAATGGTAGTGGTCAAATGAGGTTAAATATGTGCGGCTTCAGAAACTAACTTGAATTGTAATGTGACCGAGCAGTCCAGTATGTTAAATTAGAGATCACTGGATTAAAAGAAGCAACGTTTTAAAAATACTTTCAGATTAGAGTTTCTTTAGATAGAATATCTACGATTCGAGTTCAAATCCCTGTCCTTGACCTTACTTGCCAACATTTTTCGTTCGGTGCTATTTCAGATTGCGATTTACTACATATCATTTTATTACTACCAGTATAGTGTCTAATCACTAACAATTTGCATTGTATTATCATCCCAGTACACAGTTTTTTTTCGTTTGTTCTTGAAAATTGCTTCATTTTTTTTTGTCAAGATTATGACGTCATTATTTAATTAACAACGTATCACTCATCAATGGACAAGATCTCGAGATCACTGTCCACTGTATTTCATAGTAATCTGTAAGTACTAGAGATGTATCTTCTTATAATTTTGATAATGCTATTAGATTTTGTAATATTTTGAAATATGCTAAAAAAAAGTGGGGGAGGGAGTAGCGAGAAGCCATAAGTAACTGGAACATAATTCATGAACTGAACACCTCCGTTGGTTGAAAGTATGCTTTATAGATAGGCCTACTAAAATACATGTTGACAATATGAGGATTATTTTAAAAAATAATAATCTCACAGAAAATTTGTACGAAGCTATAATAGTCTATACAGTGGTAGATTGAAACTTTAAGAGCCAGTTTTCAGATACACTTTACATAAAACGGGTTTTAAATGATGAATTATTGATTAATTACAAATTTCAAAATGGCTCCTGGTCGGTAACATTTCTTTTCCTCTTCATGTCCTGAAAAGCTTCGGAAAGGAAAGACCACGTAAAGCAATTTTTTTAAACAAATTCAAATCAAAGAAAACAAGTAAGCGGTGCGATTCTACTATTAGCAATGGTGAAGCCCCCGACGGTTCCTTGATTTGAAAGCATCTCAGACACGTACACAAAACCATTTCTTTTTTTTTATAACTGGACTTGCTTAGGGACAGGGATACGCATAGTATTTTTATATTGTGTTGAATACTGTTTATGCCAATTTTGGTGTAGATAAGTACAATGAAATGGAAGCAATTAAAAAGTTATACCAATTTTGGTGTAGATAGGTATAACGGAATGGAAACAATTACAACATTATGGTAATTTTGGTGTAGATAAGTATAACGGAATGGAAACAATTTGAAAGTGATGCCAATTTCGGTGTAGATAGGTAAAACGGAATGGAAGCAATTAGAAAAATACCGATTTTGGTGTAGATATGTGTAAATCAATGGAAGCAATCTAAAAATGATACCAATTTTGGTGTAGATAGGTACAGCGGAATGGAAACAATTTTAAAATGATGGCTATTTTGTGTAGATAGGTATGAGGAAATGGAAGCTATTTGAAAAATGATGCCAATTTTGGTGTAGATAGGTATAACAGAATGGAGGCAATTTGAAAACTGAACCAGCTCTTTGCATGTTTTTTTTTTAATTTATTTTTGGACACGGACAGAGAAAACGGGAAAATAAGGTTCCTTTTTGTTAGCTACACTATCAAGGGACATAAAAGAGATTATTTGCTTACAGTTTGTGAAGACATATTCAGTTTGGCCGAACCTTTAGACTCTATACTAGCTTAAAACATCATTTTTGCCGTCTTACTTTATTTACTGGAAAACTAACACTTAAAAAAAAAAAACAAAAAAAAAACAAGAAGTTAAAATAAAGAATTATATTGAGTTTCCTTCAAAAACTACCTACGTTTTCCATCACTAATGAAAGGTGTAGATAACTTTTGTTTTTGCAATATACAAAAAAAAAAAAAACCTAATTTGTAAACAGATAAGCTAATGTTCTGCATAAAAAGATGGGTGATTTCCTGGTGACGTTAGCACAGAAAAAGCGGAGAGATCTACACTGTTTACTTCGTTCAACCATTGTTTTCATAGCGGAGTGAATCATACGACAAAAACATTTTTTTTGTTCCTAAATCATTTAGATATTCAGAGATGTTTGAGACGTGGCAAATAGCATATACTAATTTAGTATCAAGTAACTACGATTATGTTAATTAAAATTTAAAAAATGTTAACTAATAACGATTTGCTTAGGCTAATTATCCTCTATTAAATTGTAGTAACTATGCGCTGTTTTGCTATAAATACAGTAGACTTTCGATTATCTGTCGAAATGATGGGAGAACGATTGATCGAAAAACATAGATAATCCATGCATTTTATTTAAACCTTCATACCTTGTACACATCTTTTAGGGGCTTTTTTTTTTTTTTTTACTATTTTTTCTGTACTCTAGCACCAGTAATTTTATTCTTAATGTTCGTCTTAATTCTTCTCAGTATAAGAATATGTGGAAATGATTTCATCTTAATGTTGAGAAAAATGTATCAATGTTTCTGCCTATTGAAGAGCAGCTTGGTTAGTTCAGAATACACGGCAAAAGGAGAGCTTTAAAACTGATGTATAAGCCGACGATCGGTTAATTGAGAAACGTATATCCGAGATTTTACTGTATAAGAAATAGTAATAAAATTATTTCTGCATTTTGCATTTTTTTCCGTCAAACTATTAGTTTTGTAATAAACTAAGTAAATCCCCTTAAAAAAATACCTACAAGGACCAGTTCCATAAAATATTTGAATTTTTAAATGTTAAATCCATTGAGCTCTACGTAACGATACTGGAGTGGCTGCGTAGTGTCCAAATATAGGCGCCAGAGGAAATATTTAAACTCATTTAAACTCATTTGTCCACTTCAAGTGTAATCCAATGTGAATCAAATTTTCAGTTCTAACTCGGTTTTATACGCTTCTTATCGCTGGGTAGCCCGTTTATTTTTATTTAAGTCTTAATTCGTCAGTTATTCATATAATAGAAAATACTTAAAATAATATTTATGTTTTTTGCCAGAATTCAGACATGTTTTTTTTAATGGGCTTTACAACGATATCAAGCATAAAAAACTGCGTTAGAACAGGAAATTTGGTCACGAGTCATACCCATTTTGCCCAAATCTTCATGCCACCTGGTCCAGTACATCTAGGAAGGAAATAATGCTAGTATGCAATGATTATTTCTGTGTTTGACACATAGAATAGCACAGAGTGCGAACTGGGCATTATCTGTACATCTTATTGGTCCGCAAGATATTAAAAACGTAGATATTGCACAACGTTTACTGGCATTGCTTATTCCCAGTTTAGCTCGATTGACACCAGGTGGCATGAAGAACATGGAACAAATAAGAATTCGCTACCTAGAATTATTTTACCTATGACTCGGGATTAAGGCCGGTTTTTCATCCACGCGCAAGCCGCATATTGTGCCTCCGATTTCTAAAGAGTAGCCAATAGAAATATTTAAACACGTGTTTCAGTTGGATACTTTTGCAAATCGCAACCGAAACACGTGGCGAACGCCTGCATAAAAAGCCAGTCTAACCCGTTGATTATCTTTACTCTCTTTAAAAATATTTTGCGCAACAGGTGGTATGAAAGTTCTTTTCCAAAAACACTGTGTTACTTCTTTGTTTTATTATCTTAGTATTTATTTTCGACAGGGTTTACTTTATCTCACACTGAATTTCGAGCAGCAGCTGGAACAGTTTTGTACGTTGCTCTTGAATGGAACTAAGCGGTAGGATATCTTGACGGAGGTTTTTACCACTGTTTTTCCTCAGTCACACCAGGTTATTACTTTCAAACTAGGTCCTAACCGGCTTCCTTCCTATTTTCTGCCTTCTAAGGGCTGATTTTCATGAAAGCGTGCGTTAGGGTCAGTAGTCAATTGAAAAACGTGTTTAAAGGCCCCCTATTACGTGTTCTACGTGTAACACGTATTTCAATTAACTATTCACCCAAATCGCAAGCAACGCAAGCTTTCATGAAAATCAGCCCTAACTCTACCCAGACCTAAAACAAAAATATAATTCTAAGTAATTCAATTTTCACTGAAATTGAAGAACGTAAAGAAAAAAAATCATTTTTATACTTCAGAAAAAAAAACTGCAGTAGAAGGTCGAAACTAAACTGCTGGCTGTATTCTTACACGAGGATAAAAACGATGTAAAAATATTAGAGCACGTGTCTCAAACATGTGACTTCATAGTAAGAAACGAAGAACATTAAATTATTTATTAATTCACCTCGAGAGAGAACTATGCTAGCCTGTCTTTCTCTTCCTGGTCGACAGATAGCGCTCGTATCAAAATGCACGACTCTTTTATTCTTTCTACCGAACGGTAGCTCTTCAGTAATGTGAAGGCCGAATACATCGTAATGTTCAAGAAAGAAAATAAACTATTTATATCCCAAATGGTAATTCTGCGTAATACAAATTAAAATTACATTGGAAAAGGCCTTGGATGCAACAGTCATTCAGAATACTTAATACAGTACTTTTTTACTTTCATCTTTTTTCATTTTTTCTCAAAATGAACAGCCTGTGCTACTGCTTAAATAGATCGTGTAATGTTTTGTCGTCCTGTTAGTTTGCGGTTTTCTACTGAAAGTAATGGACTCTTTTTTAACTCGAAAATAAGACACCCCGCATTTTGCCAAATTTCCGTTCCACAATCTGCGGAGGGCATTAAATTCTAATAGCGTCTTAAAACCCTTTTTAGTGAGCACTGGTGTTGTAAAGAAAAAATGTTTATTTGAGCGGGAATCGAATTGCGACCTCCTGCCGGTCAGCTGCTAGGCAATGCTTTGGAAAAATCTTTATCGTTCATGACGTAATTGAAAACAACGCTGGTAAATGGTAATGCAACCAAAGTGACGCTACTTCCGTGAACTTTTACTGTACCATGACTGTCCTCCAAATCCTAATACGGACTTGGCTAAATGTAACACACTTTGTACATTCCACATGCATTACTTTAGCGTTGCCACATCCTGTAACTGACAAATATCAGCCATTTTCTATGAATCCCAGTGTACACAAACGTTAGTCTCGATCCAAAATAAAGAAAATATTGTACAAAATACCTCCAGACTATGTATTGGACACAGTAGCGCAACGCAATGAGTGCGGGCCCGCCCGCAAAACTTTTATCCGGGCCCCCTTTATAAAAGTGTATAGAAAACACAAGTAGTGTTAGTACGTACCTTAAATAATAAAAATATCCTTTAACAAATTCATATTCATCAGTCACTCATGCTTAGTTATAATGCTACTGACGATAAATTTAAATTGAGGTTTAATATCAAATTAAATGGGCCCCAAGTAACTGACTTGAACGGGGCCCCGCATAATTTCGCTTATTAACAACAACTTAGGGGCGTGATCATGTCGAAAATGCTTTAAAAAAATCGAATTTGAGTATTTTTCTAATTTTCGGTCGTAGCACCACCTTGCACCGGATATACACTCTAGAGGTCGTAAGGTGTCTATATATCAATTATGAAGTCAATCCGACAACTCCATCGATATAACGGAATCCTTCTCATAACGAGTGGCAGCATATAATTATTCTTTGGCATCTTCCAGAAGAACGGAAAAAAAACTTGATTTCCTTCGTAGCCTAAATTGTTAAAAATCACAGTGACGTTGAAAGGGGATTGTCGTTAACTACATCCCTTGCTAACAAATGGGAGATTCCCCTAACATTACAAAAATGGACTCCAATCAAGTTTTTAGTTTGTGCCTTTTGCATGCAATATTTCTCCTTAAATTAGAAATTAAAATTGTATTAAATAATATAAATCTAGAAAATCGGACGCGGGCCCTCTTTTACCTGAGCCCGAACGTTACGCCACTGATTGGACACCAGCAAAAGTCCGAAAGTCGTAACACTTCTCCCAGAAAACCCCGATGTACCTGTATTACAACCCGCACTCCTTTGCATTCAGTATCCAATTGCGGAAACTTCTAAAGATCCAAAACTCGCAATCAAAATTCATGAGCTACCTACTTTCGCACAAACTTCACCTTTAATTCTGCTCAGTTTTTCTCCTTACATTTTATAGTAAGCCGCATATGGACAACAAGCACTTTATGGGTTAAAGAATCCACATGACTCTATGACCACTAGTATGACTGTTCCTGCTTCATAATTACCTATTGTCTTCGTTATCTGCTATTTCCTGGTAATTATAGTTTACCGTGATGATTGACAAGCACATTCGTAGGTTCTTTTATTATTGTTAACACAATGACAAGCGAATAAATTACAAGAAGTGCTACATCGATTCGCGTTCAAGAAAATAATAATAAGTGAATACTAGAAGTATGTATCTCGATGGTAGCGACAGCTGCGGTCAGTCGTGGTGCCTTCAGTTTCTGGATGTTCTAATAGAAGATATGCGATTTTGCCAAGTATATGAAGCCAAACATCACAGCTTAGTCTCGCCCAGTTAGCCCACTTATTCCAATCAAGAACATTGTTTTCAGCTAACAAAGATGGCAACAAGCTCTCTAGTTGTTCGTTAACTAATCAGGTACGTCAGCTTGGTCGATTTCGATAACTCGATACTAGCAACACTTGTGTGTGGAAGTATTTCGTACATTCATCCTACAATATTAGGACTGTATAGGCTCGCCCTGTGTGCTAGTTTGGAAACATTGTTCCGTTTTCGAAAGGAGGGTCAAGAGGGACGCTAGATGGAGGGACTGTACGTGCACACGGATGTTAGGATTGACATCTTATTCTATTATCTTTGGTCGTAGAGCTATTGTCAGTGAGCCCTAATTTATCATACTCGAGTGTTCGATTATTTCACTTCCAGTCGAAACCAATTTGAAACAAATCAGTTCTCAGCATTTTACGCTTGTTTTTTGTCGCTGCGACTAGTTTTTTATTCGTCTTAACTTTTTAGTTATACATATAATAGCGCATGCTATAAGGAATATTTACTTTTTTTAAGAATTAAGACAAATAAAAAACGGGCGGCACAGCGATAACGAAACATAAAGGACTAAGTTAAAACTGAAAATTTTGTCCAATTTTGTTTAAAGATTAACCGTCCCTCCACTCTCTGACTTCATATACAAGATTTTTAATGGCGTCGATCAGTCAAATATCGCTTTTAGATATGTGTCATGGTGAAAACTTAACGCTGATTTTCATGAAAGCTTGCATTGCTTGTGATTACGGTTAGTTAATTAAAATGCATGTTTTAAGACCGTTAGTACGTGTTCTACGTGTAACACGTATTTCAATTGAATATTCACGCGAATCGCAAGCAACGCATGCTCTAATGAAAATCAGCCCTTAGGCTGCCAAATTGTACAAAAGAATCTGTGAGCAGATATGTACTTCTTACTGGCATGAAAAAATAAACTATTTTCTAACTGGCGTAAAAGTGTTTTTCTTTCCAGCAACTGAAAGGGAAAGCGTTCTTGCTTCTTTTGGTGGGGAAGAAGACAACTACAATGATAACATTTTATTGAGTTTTCTGACAACACTGAAGGGCTTTAGAATATTGATGAGCCAACGTGGCAAGAACATAAAAACGAGCTTAAACTGCGACCTCACGGTGCGTGTGTGCTAAGTATGAGTGCCACTAGATGTCACCATCATCTGTTCATCCAAAAAAGTGGGACATCTGGGTTGAACGACCTAGTTTTGGAGTGGAGAAGTGAGTTGAGAGAAGTCACCTCGTGTTTGGTTTTGTTTGCTTCTTTTTGCTATCAATTTGTTCGTTTGTTGGTTTGGTCGCTAGGTGGCTTGGCTTGTTTGCTGGTGCTATATTCTCTTTTTCCTTTTCTCTGCACGTGAACGACCTAATTTGTGTGCTTTAGCTGATTACCATTTGCTTAGCTGAGCGAGAACCATTCGTTGCTTAGCATCCTCTTCCCCCATCGTATATTTAATTCATTCAACCAAACAAGAGAATAACATCCGCTACGGAAAATGATGTTGTAATGTATTAAAAATAGAACTTAATTTCATTTCCTTGTATATTACCAATGACCTCTATTTAAAAGCGATCGTTACGTAGAGCCTCTTTGTATATTACACTCAATTTCACAAAGAAACAGTGTTACTAAGGAGTGTACAGTTCTTGAAAAAAAAAAAGGAAAAATTTAATTCTGTTTTATTTTCGCATTTGTCTTAAATTTTGCCAAAGCTTCCATATGATGGTAATCAAAAGTAACATAAAAAGCTCTACAATTATCACACAACGAATTTTAACCAATATAAACGTAGTACATATAAAAGTTTGTTCTATGTTTGTTGGTGTAACAGATCAAGAGATGCAATACAAATATCAAGTGCAAATAAAATTACGTTGTTTATATGTATTTTATAAATATTCCCAGAAATTTTATAAACTCAGATTCACAGAAAATGGCCGATGGGTTCACTTTCTAAGTTCGGTAAGTTTCAAATATGGTAATGCCGAGTCTTACATTCGATATAGATTTAAAATAAGCATTCCATGACGCCCGGTTCACTGGACTAATATTCTGGAAACACCGTCAGCACAGGGAATGAGTGATAAGGGAGAAATCCACCCTGACCAGTAACCTGTTTGCGCTCCTTGGAATTCAATGTTCATGAAAATCATGAAGCATATATAAAATGTTGAAAATGGGAAAGGAAGAATTTGTTCATAGTCACAACAAGAAGTAATGTTGTTTAAAAAGAGGAGGGGCAAAAAGTTGACCTGGGCGGGAATCAAACCCCGGCCAGCGATCCAGCGCTCTACCTTCTACGCTATGGAGGCAACTGCAAGGAAACATTTTCGAAAAGGCCATTTTTAAAAGCTCACACGCTGTAATTGACATTATGGCAAACATGTTGGCAAGATGGTAAATATGTTTGTTGATGTTACTTCCAGAGATTAATTACTCCGCCGAGACAGTCCTGTTCCGCGTTCTGTACTTATCATATGTATTAGTTCCGTGTTCGATAACTTTATGACTTAAAAATATGCTTTTGATCTTTTTCTAGGAAATTAAAATTCCAAACTTCCGCTCCCCAAAAACTGAAACAATTTATTCTGAAGCTCATACTTAATACAAACAAGAAAAATTTGTGTATATAAATCTTGGACTACCAGAAAACTTTTGAGTACTTTCTTACCACTAGCACTGGTTTAAAAAAAATAATGATCGTGTAGAGACAAGTAACCTACAAGCGTTCGAGGTTTAAAACAGTTTTGAAGTTTGGGGTGGGGGCGGCGACACACACCCCTTTTGGAAGATTTGGTAGAATTCCTGAAACGGGCAAACAAAGTGAAATTAAGATGGCTTTTTTTTTCTCTTTCTTTTAAAGGGGAGATGAGCTAAGGAGTTTGTGTGTAAAACAAACCATGTTTTCGATCCAGGGTTTACTTCCTAAGAAGACTTGTATTAGAAACCATATTTCAGTTTGTGCTAGGAATTTGAAATCATCCTATGCAACAATATAATTACAATTTACACGTGTATTTGAAACTGTATAGACTTTGCTGACAAGAAGTGTTGGCTACTCCTGCCACGTGCCGCGTGACTCTAATCGCAACGGCGTCCTGGGGGACTATGAAACGGAAGCGATTACACCGCACTGATAACTTGTGTGGACAGTAAAAACATAGGATTTGTTGCTATTTTGATATATATCATATCAACAGTTACGCAACCTCGTTGTTTCATAGAACTTTACTATTAATCTAAAAACACACAAGAGACACCGTTCTCGCGCTGAATATTACGAAATTTTTACGACCTTAACCAATAAAATCGAAAACAATTTTGCCAGCACAAAACCTATTTTTGTAACTTAATAAAATATTTCTCGGTATCACTAGGGAGATACATGTGCATCAAATATTAGAAACTATCTATAGATGCTAGTGCTATATTCCGAAAATGTCATTTTTCTTTTAAATATTAGACTGAAAACATTGTGCGTAGGAAGCGACACTGAGGGATGTGACTTACCTCTGCCTACCTCCATATGTCATTTTCAACAAACGAGGTCAAAGTTGAAAATATCGGGAAAATGTAATAACTTAAGTACACCCGGCAAACCTGAAATTTTGATTGTCAGTTGTTTATTACAACCTGAGTCCAAGGTGTCAAAAAAAAACTTACATAAATTCAATTCAATTCGCTTATCACATGAAAATAGTGAGACGAGAATAGATTTTTTGTATTTTCCAAGATTGCCAGGTGTAGTCAAGTTGTCTGTTTTTTCCGAACATTTTCAACTTTGTCGTTTTTACTTATAAACAAGATAGGAAGGTAGACAAAGGTGAAACACATCCCCTAATACCACTCGCCGTCAACAATGATGTCAGAGTCCATTTTTTACTATTAAAAAAAACTACATTTTCGGAATACACCATTAATACCCCTGCTCCAAGTTTATATAAGCGTTTAGGTAGGGGGTTTATTTCTTCCATGTTCAATGAGCATCATGCAATCTCTCTTCTGACACCAATAAATGATTCATCGAGTTACATAAATCAGCATTGTTCCCGAATATACAAAACTTATTGAAAAAATCTATCAACTTTTTTACAACTGTGCCTGTATGATATTTCGGTGGTTAGCATTTTAAAATTTTGTCAGTATATAGTACAGGGCTATATAATTCAGCATAAGAATGGTGTGTCTATGTGTTTTAGTTTAATACTTACTGGGAAATAACAAGTTGCGTAGCTTTTTGATATAATACGAAATTTATGCTACATCAAGATAGCATCATATCAATCATCATCATTATCATCGATTTTTACAGAAAGATATTTTAAATCTGTATATCAAATAGTGATACAGAATCCGAAGACAAAAAAAATTACGGATTCTTTAAAAAAATAGGACGTCTGGAAAAATACGGATGCCTGGCAACCCTACCTAGGTGGACTGAGCGATTTTTTAATTCCGTCGAACATCGATATAGCTGTGGAATCGTAGTAATCGATGTAGCGTATATAAAAATTCAACTGGAAATCCATCGTATCAAAATATCCATCGATGTAGTTCCTTTAAATCCACGATATCCTCCTGATTGTCCACCCCGCCACTTCCCTTAGTTAAGCTGACTTGTACTGTATCTTTCGTTCTAATTAAGCATTTAGCTTCTAAGAATGAATCTACTTATGAAGTGATTGAAGTACGCTCACGTTGGTATTCAAGGGAGAGTACGGGTGCACAAATATATTACTTTTGATTGTAGGATTGCTGCTCGGTTTCTTCATAGAGGAAACGCCTCTGTGTTCCAAAAACCTTTACCCGGAACGAAACACATAGTGAACTTTCATCTCAGTTGGCCGGGAAGACAATATTGACGACATCAACGTGCGTTACAAAGGCGAAATTTTCTAACAAAAGGAATGCCACAATTGTGCATAAGGTTGTATCAACATGCATCTTTATAACATGGTCACGGTTTTGAAGATTATATCACAGATGCATTCCGCGAAGGGAGAATTAATTGCTTTGAAAATATGCTTCACGCTTTACGACGCTAGTCAAAGAAATGAAATGGAATCGTTTGTTTCTCGTAAAGAAGATGAAAAAGAAAAGAAGAAAAAAAAAACGCATTGCAGTGGAAAATCACGGGAAATGGCGTTATTACGTCATTAATCACCAGGAAAACTGCAAGTCTCGTGTATTCCACGTGAGACATAATATAATGTTGGGAGGATTTTTAAAATAAGAAAGAAATGCTTTGTAACCTCTTTCAGAGAAATAACATTGGTGCTTACTTGTTTACGACTTTTTATTTTTCTCACGATAAGAAATACTTTTATCGCTTATGATGACGACATTCAAAAACGTGACTACTTTCTTTTTCTTTAATTACTACCGAGTTTCGTCTTAAAAATCGGAATTTTATATATATATAGTTTTTCTCAGCTGATAAAGGAACGTCATAAATTGATGTATGTGTGGACCATACTGTATTTCAGTGGATCCACTTTAACCCTTTCTACAAAGTCTGTTTGTCATACTCATAGTCATAGGGCATATGGAAAGGGATCGATATTATTTGGATTCTAATGAATCCGATCGCGAATATATTGGAACCGAGCGTACGGATTCGGATCTTGGAACAGAGGATCCAAATCTTGCAACAGGATATCCGCTATCGGATCTTGGAACCGAGTATCCGGATTCAAATCTTGACGGCGGATATCCGACAATCGCGGGTCGCGTAACAACGGCAGCTATCCCCCGGTGGATCTACGTCGGCTATCCGACAATCGCGGCCGCTGTAATAAAAGCCACCATCCGCCAATTTCCGTCGGTAGACCGACGGCTGATCAGTCTATTGTTTGCCACTGGACCTACGGCGGCTATGCGCCGGTTAACCGACGGCGGATATCCAACAATCGCTTCCATTGTAACGAGGTCAGCTATTCGCCAATGTCTGCCGCGGATATCCGTCAGTCGTTTCCGCAATAACGGGCACGGGTATCCACGAACGTCCACCCGTGGATATCCGTCAGTCGCTTACGCTAGAACGACGGCGGTTATTCGCGAATGTCTGTCGGTGAACCGACGACAGATATTTGTCAATTGCGGATCCTGTAACCACAGTTGCTATCCGCCAATGTCCGCCGGTAGACCAATGGCGAATCTCCGACATGGCAGCCGTCTTGCGCCATTATTTCAGGGACATCCTGTATAATCGGGACATGTCGAAGTCAATAGTCACTTATATTGGCGAAACAAAGTACAGTAGAACCGTGGTAGTGAGACATCCGGTTCGACTCCGCATAATCTGACTATGACGGAGGTATAGGAAATATGGCGGATGTAAATATTTGTCCTTGAAACACTACGTACATTGTTGAGTCACTGAGCGTGACACTTAACCAGTGCGTTCTCATGCTTTACGTTCCTACTACTTATTGTTAAAGCAGTGATTTTTGACAAGGTGAACAATTTTTTTTTTTTTTTTACTTTTCTTAATTATCATTTTTTTTTTTGCACTTTACTGTAATATATTAAACATTTTTTCTATTCTGATAATCCGACTTTTCTTGCGTTCCGACCATGACCTCAGTCCCAAAGGTGACGGATTAACGGTGTTCTACGGTAGTTTATGAAAAGTATTACCAATCATTACACAGCAGGGTAGAGACCTGCACGGGCCGGGCTAGGTTATTTCTTTCGGTCAGGCCGACACTGCTTTCTCTTCAGGTCGGGTCGGACTCGAGCTGATTAATTGCACTTCTATAAAGCAGTTCAATAATTATTGACTTTCTTTAAACGATAATTGGAATAAAGCCAAACGTTCAAGTCTGTGTGCACGCCACGTGGAGTGAAAGGTATTACAAACAATGCAATATTTACAGTTGGTGTTGCTTAGCGGATTAGTTGTTTATCGGGGCGTTGACACCAGTCGACAGTCACACGAGTGACTGCATGCCCTTCCCTCAATAAATAACAAAAGACAATATGCGTATTGAAGCTTCCTCTGATGGTCCGTGTCAATACCAGAATATGGTCAATCCAACCACTGGATCCCAGGGAGTGAACAGTCAGAGTTGTCGTCTTGATATAAAAATGAAAGGAAACCGCACTTCAGCGACCCGCAGGAAGAAATGGTGGATGAAGTCAGGGTTGCATTCTAATACGGTGTTAAATACCGTGCAAATGTAGGTCTTGGCGGGTGGGGTCAAATTTCTGATAATTTGTTTCGTAAATATAAGTTATACTTTGACTGGCTACTTCTTTGCTGGATTTAAGAAACCTGCGACTACAAGTGATCCTACTATTCAAAGCGAAAGGATTATTTTCATCCTCTGTGTTAAAAATAAATTGAAACGGCAATCCTGTAGAATGAAATTAAAATGACCAGCAAATCTAAGCGCATCACATTGTTCAAACACTCACATAGGCTTGTATGCCTTATACTACATTATATTATTATTATTATGCCAAATACAAATATATTGGAGCTCGAGCCAAAACTTTTTAAAATTTATCTGGCCGGGCCGGGCCAAGAATTTTTAAAACTTATTGGACCGGGCCGGGCTCGGGTCAAGATTTTTTAACTTATCGGGCCGAGCCGAGCTCGCGCCAAAAACTTATAAAGCTTTCCGGGCCAGGACTGGGCCGGGCCTAAGTACATTCGAGCTGGATTGGGCTTGGGCCGAAAAATTGGGCCCGTGCAGGTGTATACAGCAGGTCTGTACTGCTTCAGAAGTGACTTGCGAAACAACGAAATGCCAATACGCATCTTTTGAAATAATAATAAAAATAATACAACCTTGAGAGTTATTATTTCTTATTGAGCAGATAAGTATCGAAGTGTATTGCATATTTTTTCAGAAGTATAAACGGAAGTACTTAAAAGATAGACAATTTTAATGAATGTTTGCAACTGATATAGAATAATACCTTGTTATAACATTTTCGAGAGTGGTTGCTAATCTATTTTGACACACGATTTGTTTTTTGCCTGTCTTTAAAAAAAAAGAGAGATAAGATATATAAAGAAAAACAAGTTATGTGAAAGTGCGTCATCACAAAAGAATGTTAACACTGTGATTACAGGTCGACTAACTTCACACGTGAAAACATCAAAAGTGCAATAACTGATCACACAACGTTGACAACAACTGTGTCTTCCTAGATTTAATACTTCAGTAATACTAATTGGAGATAACGACAGTGGGAAAAACAAATCTATATTATTTAATGTCGAAATGCGACGAGCGTCTCGGCTTATTATCTTCCAGAAGTGACGTCAGCACAGCGAATGAGTCACAAAGAGCGAGAGAGATATAGAGAGAATTGTTCTGTGTTAAACGCGATGTATGTATGTTCTTTGCGTCTCGCAAGATAATAATAATAAAAACTAACCTGATTTTATCATTTCAAACCTATTTCCATGAACTGTGTACAGTGTTGCACAATACAAAAAGAAATATGCGATTAATTACTAGTACGAACCGGAAAAAGTGAAGTTCTTTCAAAAAATAAAACCAACGTAAACGCACCAGTAATGGACACTTGAAGAGAAAAGTTGTTAAAGGGCGGTAATCATTTCACCTATGTGGGAAGATGTAATATAGTATGTTCTGATGCCACTGGATATTATTCGCTCGTCATTCGTTTCATCTGATATTTTTTACATTATTTTGAAGTTCGGTCCATGGAGGATTAAACGTATAACCGTGTTTGCTACTTATACTCGAAACATTAGCAATGATTATTTAAAGTACTTTGAGTACTGGGTGTCCATTTACTGGAACATCCAGTTTTTTTCCATGTCCATCACTGGTACAAAAATAATGTTAGACAAAACCGAGATTTACTCTCAGATAGTGTGTGTAGATGAAAGTACTGGGTAGAAATCACTAGAAAAAAACATTCTCATTTGATCAATACATTTATTTAAACTGCATTTGAGTTAAAATTCATAACGGTGAAAAGTGTCCATTATTGGTGTGTTTACCTTACACCCCTGATACACGCTACGATTTGCTTCAGACATGTCGGAAGGATTTTTGCAGGAAGGAAATCGGAAAGAGTAGTGGAGCATTGCTTTAAATGGGGCTTTGTACACGTTCAGACAAAGAGTTCTTCAGGTTTTCTGCCGGACAGCTGCCTGAAGACTCCACTGGGCTTTCCGATTGTCTGAAGGCGGATCATGTTGCAGTGGCAATGCAAAAGCAATGAGCGCGTGCATACATTCAGGTTTGTATCAGACAACGTCGGTCCGGTTTCAGTGTCTCCATCCCACTGTTCTATAATTAAATGTCCTCTTTCTTTGCATTACCTACTGTTTTACTGTTAATTTTCTTCCTTAAATACCATAAACTTTCCTATTATTAAAAGAGAATATAAAAATATATCGTGATGTACTGCTTAACATAGAAATATTAACAGTTTATGTGTGATGTATAATGTGATAAGTGTTGATTTCCGTATTGAGTGTTGATTTCCGTACTTGTCTCCCCAGCCCCGTATTCTTGCTTCTTGTTTCAACTTTTGCCACAAGACGTCCTTTTTTCGCTTGTGCAAAAGAATTATTGCGTAGCCATGATTCATTGAATACTGAGGACTGCACGTACGCTGTAACCCGATCTCGTGGAAGACAAAACAAAAATGACTTGCAGACAAAATCTTATGTGGACAACAGCACACAAAAAGAATTCTCTCAGTATCGCACAGTCATTTGTTTGCGATAGAGACTTTAACCAAAGAAGTGCAACGATTATTTTAACCCAACGAGTGAATTCTGTCTTCAGGTTTCTGTCCGATATGTCGGAAACATGCGGATAATGTTGTGTTGATGAGGAAAGGGAGAGAGACAGAGAAAGAGAGAGAGAGAGAGAAAGAAAGAAATATAGTTTATACCTTGGCTTATACAGTGTGTTCCATAACTCATGTTCTTCTTTTCTTTTTAATTTTGGAATAGAATGAATCCATGCTTTTCTCTGTAATTTTGCTAGCACGTGAGGATGGGATGGGTGGATGAGTATGTAAAATTGAATAAGATTAATTACAGATACATTGGACCCAGGGCCGGATTTATATGTCTAGGCGCCCTAGACACATGACTTCCAGTGCCCCGTCCCTCCATCCTCACCACTTCCATCCTTCGTCTTCTAGCCATGAATAATAATAACGAGATAATAATTATTTTACTCTGGTAATTTGTTATTTACAAAGTACGTTTAAATAATAATATAATAATAAAATAATTTCATTAAAATACATTGAGCAATTTTAATTAAATTTTTGTAGGCTAGTTGTTGAAAATATGTTAATTACACTGAACAAGAATGTAATACAAACTATTTTTTCAATTTTATTATTTAGGCCTACAATATTGTTATTACATTTTGTTCATGACTTTTATGCAGTTTTAAGAAGAACCCTAGCTTCAGCCATTTTTGGATTCTACTTTTTCGAACATCACAAATGGCACATTGCAGTTTAGTGATAGATTTACAATTTTAACAATTAAAAATTCTAAAATTTCTTAAATACCTTTATAAAGTTTTTAAGGAGAAAAAAATCTAAAAATTAACAATTCCAATCACAATACAAAACACTAAAATTTCCTAAATACATTTATAAAGTTTAAAATATCTAAAAATTACAGTTACATTACAAAACACTTATATCATATAAGGACATACAAAAACACTTTAAAGTAAATTGAAGAATGGTAACTTCATCATATTTTCTCCTCGCTATTTAGCATTTATTGATTCATCCTCTTTTCCACTTCCCTTTGTGTAGGAAAAAAGAAACGTAGATTTACAGAATTGAACCGTGCTATGTATCGGTCTACCCGCCAATACGTCGCGGGTAGACCTAAGAACTAGGAAGTTCAAAGTTAAATAAATCTCTAGGAATAGACAAAAGCGACACTACAAACTCATTAGCTTCGTTGAGTAGCTCTTTGAATTTTAAACACCATTTCCGGGAATATTCATCTCCTGAAGATATAAAGTCAAGTTAGGGAGGAAATGTTTCTTCTGTCATAAATGACACGTTAAGATATTCTTAAAATTTGTAAGGTCTCTAAATCCATCTTTGGATCAGACTAGGATAGGGTTTGTGAGGGTAGCGACCGGTACCTTAGTTAAGGTACCATTCTGACGTTTATCTCGTGAAACTGAAGGAAACTAAAGGGAAATGCCAGTCAGTGGATGATTGACAGCTGGATTCGAACGGTACCTACCCATTGCGGACCCGAAAAGACACTTTAGTTTTCCTCATATACAAAAATTTCCGTAAATTACGCCTTCATGTATACTTAACACAAAATATCTCTTGCCCATTAGCAGAGGTATCAATGACAGCGACGCCCTATATGTAACGTAGACTTAAAACATAAAAAAGCTTATAGACATACTTTTCTTAAACAATTTCTACTAAAAAGTAAAAAAAAAAATGTTTATGCATGACTAAAAAGAAAAGCATGGGGCGCTATCTCATATACAGTCACTTCATAAATTCTTCAATTGGTGCGCCCTATGCTTTCTTTTAAAAAGTCGTGCATGAACAAAACTATTTCTTTTTCTCTTTTTTTTACTTTTTAATAGGAATTGTTTAAGAAAAGTTTGTTTTTAAAAGTGATTTTATTTATTTTTTACCCAAGTGTTCTGCAATCAGTCAAACGCCAAATCGTTGCAGGGTAGTATTTATGAGTAATATTTAAAAAAATAAAATAATTACATGTGCTTTCAAATTATATAAATATATGAAAATAGCAATGGAATATTGTGTTGTCACCGGAGGTACGTCACTGTGCAAACTTTCATCATTGTATGCGATCGGGAAATGAGTTAAATTAACGTTGGAAGATTTGAGGATACCAGGAGCCATTGTGAAAAAAAAGTGTAATAATGATTGTTGGTGTGTAAGGTAAAGCTATCCCCTGTGCGATACGCACGCACCGTGAACGGTGCATGAGGGATGTGGAGGTAGCGCTCCACATTTTCTTGACCTACGGTACGAAGTGAGGCGGGGTAGTCAGTCCTACGCTCGACTGCCTTTACCTTCCCAAGGCGCCCAGGGATACCAAGGACACTCTGGTACTCAATTTGATAGGAGGAGTGCACCTCAGAGCTCCAGGTATGGGAACACTGAGAGAAAAGCATGGGTGCATGGGAACACTGAGAGAAAAGCATGGGTGCATGGGAACACTGGCCGGGATTTGAACCCGGGCTGCCCGATTCGTAGCCAGATGCGATACCGTCTGAGCCACGGCGACTCATTGGTGTGTACAAAGACAAAAATAGGAATAAATAATGTTCCTAAAATAGGCTCTAATCTTTGTTGTACTATTTCTAATGTGGATTAACATACTTTAAATTACCTGAAGTTAGTTATTTACGACGGGGTCAGGCGGTTGAAAGGTTATGACGCTCTTTCTTAATGATTTTTCCTAAATATTTTTTTCATCTCGGGTTCTAAATAGCAAATTATATTTTTTTTTCTTGTAAAGTGCGCCCCTAGGCCCGGACCTAGTGGGCCTATGCATAAATTCGGCCCTGATTTGACCAATTTCATTCTCTTTCGAAAACTGAGTATCTTTTCTCGTTTTTGAAAATTAGAGTGGGTTTCCCTCCTTTTTCGTTTTAATTCTGCCTTAACATTGTTTTCCATAAGCAAAAACTCACTTTCACAGTTTTCGCTACGGTAGACAATGAAACGTTGGCCTAATATTTATCTAATTAACCGTATTCAAGTTTTACATACCTATCTCCCACGTGCAAGCAAAATTACAGCGAAAAACATTGATTCTTCCCAAACTTGAAAAGGAAAAGGTGACAGGAATTATGAAACGCACTGCATGGGTAGAGAGAGGGGGGAGACAGGAGTGATGGAACGCACTTCATGGAGATAGATAGATAGATATAGAGAGAGAGGGAGAGAGAGAGAGAATTTAGAAAAAATGAGAGAGAGATAGCAACACTGTCTCTCTTTCTATCTTTCTTTCTGTCGCCCTCTTCCCTTCCTCTCCATTCGCCTTCTTCCCGCGAAGGCCTTTCATTGTTTAATGAATAAACATTGCGAGAAACAGATGTTCCAAACCGGATCGGATGGAAACCTGAAGTGCTTCAGGTTTGCTTCCGACAAAAGTCGGTCAGACAAATCGGATGCTTGTCGTATAATGTGTAAGGGCCCTTATGAAGAAACATGACGTGGGGAATCGAATCTCTGGTGGCGAGACAATGCCCTATCCACCATACCAAGCCGTCAGCTAGCAGACGAGACTTTGGCATGCCTCTTTATCCTTCAACGTACTTCAGTAGAACGCTAAAAGGGGGCAGTGTTTCCTATGGTGACGTTCTTTTGGGAGCATTAAATGTACCAGAAGTTGTTTAACCTCTTATATTACAAACAATTCTCAACTCTGCATTACGTGCTTCACACATGATATTTATTTGAATTTTATTTATGGCCTTTAGGCATCTAAGGCTCAGGACGGGATAGGGGAAGCGAAAAGGATTTGGGAAGGTGTCGGCAGGGCCTATGCTGAAGGTGCCATTCCGGAATTTGCCTGGTGTGACAGGAAAAAAACCCTGGAAAATCTCAGTCAGGATGGTAGGCCGCTGGGATCGAACCCAAAACCTCCCGAATGCTACGCCAACGCACCACCACTGAACTACGGCGGCTCGGTATATGATACTTATTATCAACAGGAAATAATAACAAATATCCAATAAACAAGGTTAGCTACAATTAAAAAAAAAAAAAAGACATGGGTTTTGGCAACTCTGTAAAACCAATGACATCACATTTTAACCTGTAATACCTATCTTCCCACATAGCACATTATGTATAATATATATCTGAAAAAGGTATAGAGGGCTAGCTCATGTCTAAGGTCTAACTGTGATATCTACTGGACGTCTAATATATGTTTGAGAAAGATATTTACCAGTGACCTCTTTTCATGTGACTGGTAGATATCTAATATACGTATATTATATTTTGTTTCATATCTTGAAAACGCGTTTGTCTTTTGTTTACCCAAGGCTTAACGCAATGAGTTTGTTCTTTGTTCACTTGACTACTAGCGCCAACTGTGCGCTGCTGTCGTTGTACAGTGACTCAGCTAGTCAGAAGGAAGATCACAACGGTCCATACTGGATTAGGAAGAAAATAATTTAAACAAGAGGACAATTTTGGAATCAGGTACGTACGTGAACATTTAGTTCAGTATTAAAATAACTTTTATTTCCTTCTTTCGCTAATGTTACCTGTGTGTGTGCTACTGTAACTCTTCTCTTGAATCTCGAAAGAAACCGTTACTTTATGGTTGGAATATCTATATTTGTAGCACAATCTGCATCCCGGTCCGGCATTTGGTATTTCTTTAGTTTATAATCGGATGATCTTTTCGCAGTTGAGTTAATTTGCTAGCCTAATATTGATCAGTAAATAACAGGACGATTTTGAATCGTTGCTATACACTGGAGACAAAAAGATATTCCCATGTATCTTTGATTAATGACTATAGGTTAGGTTACAGTATGCTTTGTTTTAAGTAGGGCCAATATCATAACTTATTGTATTTTCCTTTCCTGGATATCGTGCATTCACCCACGCGGGCCAGTGTTCTAGAACCGTGTCCAACTCTTTTTCGTTGCAGCTATACAAAAATGTCTGCGAATACAAGGTGAATAAAATTCGCGGCTACATCTTAATCCAGGAATTTTAATTAGATTTTATTTTCAGTGATGGCCTTTAGGCATCTATGGCTCGGATCGGGATAGGATAGTGGAAATCATGCGGGAAGGGGTCGGGCAGGGCCTAATTTGAAGGTAACGTTTCTGATTTGCTTGAAAAAAGAAAAACTGGAAAAGCTTCAGTCAGGATTGCTGGACGCTAATATCGAACCCGGACCTTTCGAATGCGAAACAATTAAATGTTCTACCGCACGATATTAATCCATGTAGAATTTTTATTAGGTGTGTAAGTTCCGGATAATTAATTAAGAAAACGGAGTGACAAGTGAACCATGTATTATTATCACTATTACATGTAAAAAATAAGAAACGTTTGAGCTTTCATTAAAATTTGCTTGTGTTTTTCCCTGCAGAATGAATGCTTGTTAATTTTGTCGACCAGTAAATATATGAGAGTTAAACTAGATGCCCTGAAACACGTAGGTAGAATCAGCTGATAACCCCAGAACCGTCAGTGTGCCATTCAATGCAATATTGAATGTCTGAACGTATAAGTTATGGGCCCATTATGACAGCCTCACATCACAACTCTTGTTTTCTTCACAGTGGGGCTCTTTTTGGGATAGAAACTCGATGCAGCTTCTAAGAAGAAAGGTGTTCGAAGAGGTTATCTTTTGAAGGAAATTTATACGTGTCTGTTGGGTATAATATCATTGCATTTGTAGAGTGAGCAGATTCCCATGTTAATGAACATCTTCAAGTCCGAAGGAAGCGGGGGGAGGGGGGGGGTTAAAAAACAAATTTTCCAGAATATATATACATTTTCTCTGCCAGCTCGGTTCTTACGTACACTTAACACCTACTGTATGTGATGGGAGTGGGGTTATAAAAAACTAGAATGAAATAATAAAGTAAAAGTGGAATTAATAATAACGGTACATTCTTGGGGAAATCCATGCGTCCGATGAAGACATATAATAGACATGTTTTCATGAGTTTTGAAATCAAGCTTTGTATTACAACGATTTTCTTTACCTTTTTCCTTTATTTTTTCCATCTGAGTAAATGGCTTTCAGTAAATTATTTCTAAAAATCAAATCATGAAATTCAACACAAATGCAACTGAAATTGTATTTTGTAATTTGACGTGTATTATCAATTAAACCATCTTTCTGTTGTCAGTAATTATTTTTTTATAACTATTTATACACTCTGCCAACATTGTCTTGTTGGAAATAAAAATC
>JAGDQP010010169.1:0-56699 GCA_022664845.1 Lepisma saccharinum
TCCACGTTGGACCAGATTTTTGCTTTGAGACAAATTTTGGAGAAGAAATGGGAATACAATGGGACGGTTCATCAGCTATTCATTGATTTTAAGAAAGCATATGATTCTATCAAAAGGGAAAAGTTATACAGTATCCTGATACGATTTAGAATTCCGAAAAAATTGGTCCAACTAGTGAGGATGTGTCTCAGCGACCCCATAAGCAGAGTACGGATAGGTAATAATATGTCAGATAGTTTCAAGATTCGCAATGGATTGAAACAAGGCGATGCCTTGTCACCACTACTGTTTAACTTCGCGTTAGAATATGCGATTTTAAAAATTAAAGGGGACAAAAAGGGACTATCATTGAATGGTTTGAATCAACTGTTTGTATACGCGGATGATGTAGATTTAATAGGGGACGATATAGATGCACTACAAAGCAACACCGATGTCTTAGTAAAAGCGTGCGATGAGATAGGTCCACAGGTAAACATAGATAAAACAAAATACATGATAACAAGCCGAAGCACAGGGAATGAAGGAATTAAAAACATAAGAATTAGGGATGAGGTAATAGAGAAAGTAAACAAATTTAAATATTTGGGAGCATACGTAACAAGCAAAAATGAGGTCACGGAAGAAATAAAAAGTCGCTTAGTATCGGGGAACGCGTGTTTCTACTCAGTCCAAAAACTTCTAACATCGCGATTAATATCAAGGAAATTGAAATTAAAAATATACAGAACGGTTATTCTTCCGGTAATACTTTACGGTTGCGAAAGTTGGAGTAGACCCTAGCAGATGAACATAAATTACGTGTATTTGAAAATAAGGTTTTGAGAAAGATATATGGGCCGAAACGGGACGAGATGACTGGAGAGTGGAGGAGACTGCATAATGAAGAACTCCACGGACTGTACGATTCACCAGATGTTGTAAAAATAATGAAATCAAGACGACTAAGGTGGGCAGGGCATGTAGCTCGGATGGGGGAAGAACGAAGATTATATTCTATCCTGGTTGGAAGGCCCGATGGAAAGAGGCCATTGGGAAGACCGAGACGTCGTTGGGAGGACAATATTAGAAGAGATCTTGGAGAAGTAGGTGTTCGTGATGAAAACTGGCTTGATACTGCCCAGGATAGAATCCAATGGCGAACGTTTGTTACTGCGGCGATGAACTTGCGAGTTCCATAAGCCATAGAGTTAGTTAGTTAGTTATGAACCAATTAAGCAAGGGAAAGAATGGCGAATACGAAACAATGAGGAAATAAACACCATCCTAAGTAAGGAAGATATAGTTAGATTCGTGAAATCAAAAAGGATTAGATGGATCGGACACATGGAACGGATGGAGGGTAGTAGGATGCCAGAGAAGGATACTGAAGATGAAGATCTACTCGAAAGAAAAAAAAACGCAGTGAAAGACCCAAGATCTGCTGGTTGGATGATGTCCAAAAAGATTTAAGGTTGATGAGGCGGTAACAACTTGGAGGAAGGCGGCTCAAGATAGGAATGCTGGTACAGGAAGCCCCACGAATGGTTGTAGCGCCAAGCGGTAAGGTAAGACCGATTATCGGAAATCGATGTCGATCGGTATCGGCAATCGGTGGGGATTGCTATCGAACAGAATCTTCTTCAGATATTATTTGACCTTGACGGCAGCCGGCACAAATCTGGTCGTTGGCCCACCAGAATGTTGTGACATTTTGCTAATGGGGCTATATATTGAAAGTTAAAATGTTCTGTTATAGGGTTGTCAGTTGAAATAAATAATAAATAAACTTTTTTAGTTCGTCGTATATAAATAAATATAAAACGAAGATTGATAATAATAATAATAACAATACGCGTGTATATCTTGATAATGTCGTCATCAAAATCCAGCTAACTCAAATTAAACGCCTTTCAAATTGCTCTTTATATCTCAGGGTATATTAGTCTTGAATTCATACTTTGAGGTGAAATAGCAGAATATGAGTCTTTGAAGCATCTATCTAACTTATCCTCGTAAAGAAAGAAATCAAACTGCTCCAACTCTGCTCCCTTCTTACGACGCTTGCATTCGAAATTACTTATCTTTCTTTGTGAAGAATCTTTCATCTAGGACAAGCTTTAACGTGGACTAAGCCAATAGAGCCTTGCGGCACTACAACTCAGTCCACGTCACTATCTAACGCAGAGAATTAAAAGTTTTGTTTAGCCGTAGGCGAGAAGCAATTCATTTATTTAAATCAAATTCTCGAGCTTCCAACAAAACCCTTGCATCATTCCTTAACTGCCTCGTAAACTTTAATTCTTATGACATTGCAACTTTAAAGTCTAATTTCCTATCCTTTCTGACTGAAACACATACTCTTCTTTTGCCACATTAAGTTTCACATTAAACCTAATTAAATTACATAATCAGTTTTTCCCTATCTAAATCCTTTTCATTCTTTTACAAATACGTATATTCATTTTTCCTGCAATGATGCTCCAAACTATATGTCCAAGAACAATGAAACAATTCGGTTACAAATATACACAAAAATGACGTTTACCAATTTTATATAAAATATTTTAGTTATCTCACAACAATTAGCAAGATTCAAAACAGTAATATTCCAACCACTTGCCTTACGACTTTTTTCCCCCCAAAACATGTCCCAAAAAAGACACTTTTAGGTAGATTTCGAAGAAAAATCTACCTATTGAGATCGGTACGATATCTATGTATGTATATATATTAACACGCTAGCGGCCATAATTTTGAAGATATTTGAACTAAATTTTAATATGTTATTTCTAGGCTTAATAGCTCGGTTAAGTTCGTTAATGCGCAGAATCGGCCCAAGGGGGTGGTCCGGGGAGGGGGTTGAAAATTTTTAAAAAATTATATATCAGCCCCTATGGAGTTTATAAGGAAACTTTGTCAACATAAATTACTCCCTATGAAGTTTACGGTGACACCAACGATTCAGGGGTTGTGGGGATGGATATTCGAAATTTTTAAAACCATGTCTTGTGGGGTAGCGTTGAAAAGCTCTTGATGATTAATCTATAAATCAATAACTAGTTTCTCGATAGAGCTCATATCTCGTTAAGGGTATTTAAGGTGGCGGATTTCATTGGGCCTGTTAATTTCAATTGGAATATCACTGCATTCAGTTCTAATAACAAAAAGTTTGCACGGTAATTAGTTACCTATTTTATAATTTTATAATGAAAATAAAATGATAAAGGTTTATTAACTTAAAGTGTTTTTATTCTGCACTTACCCCAATAAATTCAATCAGAAACACTTCAAAATCTACCTCAACCTGTAGGTCTGCCGAAAGGATTTTTTTATTGTTTATTTTAAAGCTACGTTACATGCCATAGCTTACAATGAATCAATTTTGGTTGAACAACTTAACATAACCAAGTCATTTCAGTAAAAAAAAAAGTGTATTTCATTAGCCCGAGTTTACTCGTATCAATATTATATGCATCAAAATTGTGTTACTCTCTTACGATTGTATTGTTTCTTATGAAAATATTGTCACATGTACGCCAAACATTGGACACAGATTCCAACGAGGTAACTTTTGTGGTCCCCGTGCCCAACCCGTAAGCACGAGACAATATTTTTTTCCTGCGTACGGCAAGTAACAGTATTGCCAGCCTCCCACAAAATTAAAAAAATATTCTTTCGTTTTTTAAAAAAAATCTTCTTCTTCTTCTTCTACGTGTTGAGCACGGGGGCACAAAAGTTACCTCGTTGGAATCTGTGTTCCATAAGCTTTCCAACGAGGTATAGTTCATGTCCCTGTGACAATTAGGAGGAGTACTAGGGCTGCCAACGTGAATGTCTACGATTTTCTTGAAATCCCTATTCGGCACATAAAGGTTAAAAGTTGTACGTTAGAGACATCTATCGGCAAAAACGGTGTAACTTAACATGCGAATCTCTGCATAGGAACTCCATCTACCAAATACAACGTGAAACTAATCAGTCCGAGACTATTCGGACGTGTTTTGTTTTTTTCAAAACTTTCCGAATTAACTCGGGAGAATAATATTGGGAATGTATTTAAAATCCGAGTTTACTCGGGCTAGTAAGGTAAGTGGTGCAATTCATTAAATAAAACTCGAATTAATTTACAAAACAAACAACAATATAAACATTCAATTAATAAATTAAAGATTCAATATTAATCCAGTTAATCCTTTCCTTCTATTATCCATCCTCTATACCCATTTCACAGTGTTGCTAACTAGTATAAAGTTTATTGTTTAAAAGAAAGTACAGCATCAGTTTATTGGTTCCCCTAGCAATGATAAAGATCATTATGTGAAGCAAAGAACGCAGTGTTGCAAACTATAAACATTATACATGGTTAAACGTTTGAAAAAAATATAATTTTATACTAGGCTGGAAACACTGACAATACGATAGGATGAAATTTTCAACTTCCAATATACGTCTCATTGATTGCAATCAACTCTCAAAAGCAAAGTTTCCGTTCATTCCTAGCAGCTCAAAAACATCGGCCCGATACTGGGCCAATAACACAGATATCGATCTTAGTTGACCATTCTGGATGAGTTTCGATCGACATTGGTACGATATTTCTACATTCAATGCCATTCCTGGAACTTAAGAAGCGTGTTATATTTCACCCAGAAAACACGCAAAAATGAACTTGGTAGATTATTAAAATATGAAGTTTAAAGACACATATCACTGTCTGAAAATATCATTGCGCGATACCCACATAGCAGAGTACGTCCCTGGGACGTCCCATTTAGATCCCATTACCGTCAGAATGGTCCTGCTCCCATAGCGATGTCCTAAGGACGTCCGTGGGATAACTCTGCAGGCAATGCAAACAGTTCATCCCGTATGGAGGTCCCCTGGATGTCCCCCGGAAAGCCGTGCGGGATTACCTACCTGGAATTTCTATAAATTAAATCGACCTTACTATTATTATTATTTAATTAATTATAACTATACGAAGGATATGCCTTCGTATAGTTATACGAAGAATTAATTATAACTATACGTCCCATGAATGTAAACGGGACTTAAACAGGACGTCCTACGGATGTCCCGATATCCTGCCAGGAGATCCGTCAGATATCCCTGGGACGTCATTTTGCTATGTGGGTATCGATCAACATTACTCGTTATCGTTCGGTAAATCGTCGTGGTGCGTGCTTAACAATGTCTGGTATTGGAATCATAGTGCTACATATAAAACTTCTACCTGGTCCCTCGTTGACGTCAATCTGTAATTAAAATACTGTCTATGTCACCATATTCCGTGACTGAGTTGAGAAATGGCCGTATACTTCTTGCTCGATGGCTCCGTAAGCCGATGCAGGTGGCCGAACGGTCTAGCGCGCTAGTCTGTCGAGTCAAGGATCGTGGGTTCGAATCCCGCCTCGGGCATGGATGTGATTTTAACTCTGTTGTCTGTAGTTAGGAAATATCAGTTGTAAGAGTTAAACCAGTTGGATGGCGCATTCGGTTAGGGTGCGTTTCACCTTTAAAAAAAAAAGTAGCGTAGTGGATGAAGCGACGAATTATGAATCACAAGGTTTCAGGTTCAAATCCAACCGCAGACAAGTGGGATTTTTTTTAACTGTAGAGGAAAAGGTCCAAATACGGGCTACCACTTTCAGTTTTCGAATATATCCAAAATGTTCCAAGGAATGTACTAAACAACAACTGCAAATATGCCTGAGATATGTTTACTTTACAATGTTGAAAATTTAGATTACGAACTATGACAGACTATGATATTAATCACATATTTTACAGAGATGTCATAATTTTGACTTTTGAAACACTGCAGTGGTCTAAATATGGGCTACCTTTTAAACTTACCTTAAATAAATAAGAATAAATTTTAACAGTTCAAAATAATGTTCAAGAGTGATGTAGTGATGATAAATATACATTTACAAAAGTCAGAGATAGTCCTCCTTTTCTGCACTAGCGCATGCTTTATGTGCTCACCTGGAACACATGATACACATAAACCATAGGTGTTCTCTGTGTGTTCAGAGAATATCCTGTCGCAGAATATACAATTCGTATCTTCATCATCTGGCTTTTCTTGTGCAGCTGGCGTATCAAAGTAACTATCTTCATCATCACAATGTTCTAGATCAGAAAACATCATCCTGGGTTCTTCTTAATCTGATTCTTGTCTTGGGAATTCTAAAGTTCATTGTTTTCTTTTATGTTCAGGTATGTTCAATTTTTTTTAAAATTATTCAGCTCTTTGCACAACTTAACTAAAAGATAATGCCTTCTTGCATTTACTAGATTCCTGCTTTTCCAAGGAAGCCATCTTAGTATGGGTTATCCGTTGTAACAGTAGCACTTCCTCGTTTTCTAAGTCGATTTGCTGACTTTTTCCTTTATGACAGCAACTGCTGAAATGTGAAAAGAAAATGACTTACTAGGTTTGAAATTCGAAGTACTGTGTTCTAACTGTAAGAGAAGGAAGCTCTTAAGATGAAGATGTAGGTAGGCAAGGTAGCCCGTATTTAGACCATTTATAGGCGTTGCTTCGTGACGTAACAGAAGTCAATACGTAATATTATTTATTCTTTGTTTTGTACTCACTACGAGCGCTATCTCTAAGGAATACAACTTACCTGATAAAACATTTCATACTTGGTTTTATTGTGTTTAAAAATTTGAAATAGAAATGCCTGATAAAACTTTCCCACTGTTAAAAACAGGCACAACATACGAAAAATTAACCACATCCAAATCCTTGTCGCTAACTAATTCCGCCACCACCTTCGTCCTTGGGGAAATGTTTCACACTTTTGTCACCAGTCAGCAGTACTACACAAGCATATACAAGTCTAAAATCTTTACTAGTCCGTATTTGGACCATAGCCCATATTTGGACCTTCTCTTTTACATCTAGACGAAAAGGTAGTGGAATAAAGACAGGATGTAATCAAGATCACATTTTTTTTCTCTAAAACTACTGTAAAAATATACGTAATTCTATTTATTAAAACAGTAATTTCTCTTACAAGGTACATCCGCGAAGTGACTATCAGATATTAGTTTAATATTGATTGAACAGAATGTAAAGTTCTGCTTGTCTCAGCGTGTACTGTACAAATTTTAGCGGCTCATAGCGGTAATTTGCATATTTATGAATCTTCATAAATCGGAGATTCCAGAGTAATGGTTGTTACGCTAGGACAAATTCAAACACAAGTAAACATATTAATAAAGAAATAATTTTAATTATGATATCATTGTTACAAAGGACTTACTCAAATTAAATTATTCTTCCAATTAGATATAGTTTTGTCCTGTTAATTTTCTTGCAAAAATCATGGGGGATAGTGGGGGCAATCGCCCTCCTCGAGGTTATCATTGATATAGCCATTTTTACAATAAAAGAACATCCCAGCGTGAGTGAGTGACAGTGAGAACCGTTTGTCATCACTAAGAGTGCCTTGCTTTAAACAGTGACAATATATATAAATGAATAGAAGCAGTGTTATAAATGGCAAATATAAATATGGTGTTGAAATTAACACAGAAAAATTGACAGGCACGATGACCGGGACTCGAAACTGATCTCCTGATTGACGGTTGAGTATGGTGTCCATTACTACACCACCACGGGATGGCAAATTCTCTGTGTATATAGAAATTTTCTCCCGGGACTCAGTGGTAGAGCGCTCACCTCTAGTACTTGGGATCGTCCGCTCGGTCCTGCTCATGTCGTGTGGGCTTTGTGGTAGACAAAGACTCTGTTTGTGGGTTTTCTCGGGGTTCTCCCACTACCTTTATTTCACCAATTTGTCCATCATTATCCACCCGGCCTAAGCCAAAGTTGCCTAAAGGCCTTTTAAAAAAATCAAAATTCGACACTCTTCCAGCCCCTCATTACCGGTTACTAGACCCAGACACTGCTCTACAGGCGGAGATTTTTCAAATATAAAGCTAAGTGATTGAAAAAGATTTCTCAATTGGCTGTGTTGGTGTGCCTGGGCTTCGTAACCAGCTATGAGGAGCTTACAGAGTGTCAAGACGAGAGGAACATTCCATATACACAGAGAATTGGCCATGCCGTGGTGGAGTAATGGACAGCATACGCAACCGGCAATTTGGAGATCCGGGTTCGAGTTCCTATCACGAAGGTTGTCCACTTTCCTGTGTTCATTTCAACATTTACCGCACATACGGTTATTTGTGAAAAAGTCAATATCATAATCATAATGTGTTTTTCATGGATAGTGAATGGTCTAATATTAACGAATAATAAAGATATGTGAAATAATAAACAGTGAACAAAAAATACATACTGTGTATTGTAGCACTAGTTACAAAAATAATGTGTTTTTTTTAATGGTGCGTGACTGACTAATGCTAACATAAATTGAAGACCTGAATTGCAAAACATCCCAAGTCCACCTAAGTACAGGAGGAACAAAAACAGTCCAAGGATTTGGGACGTTATTCTATTCAGCTGCAAGGTTTGTTTTAGATGGAGTTAGGACGTAAATCATGTAATATTATGTAAGTGGATAGATAGCCTTTGGAACATAGATGTCGACGAACAGAAAAAAATGAAAATACGAAAAAAAAAATGGACTTGGGATGGTTTGCAACTCAGGTCTTCAATTATCGTTAAGGATGTGTTAAAACGGAATCGAAAAGAAGGTTAACGATCTAAACGAAGATTGGTGAAACCCACCGACTTATGTGATACGTAATATTACAGTATGTTGTCTTTTTGTTAATTAAAAAGGATAACTTTAAATTAATTAAAAAATGAAAGAAGTTTTCCACCTCAATCTTTTCTACTTTCTACCAACTTGCCCCCATTGAAATTTGGCCCCTGGGTCCGCCCCTGCTTGCAATATCAAAAAGGAGGCGTAACGGGTATTACTCGCTCAACGTTCATTCCCTAAGTGCCTGACGGGGATTGGTAAAATACTGAATAAGACAGACTGTCCTGCTGCACACAGTGTTTACGGTATTACTTCGAGCCAACCATAGCTGTACTTAAACCAATATCCGTCAGGCATTTCGCGTACCTTGTTAGTGAAAGATGCATTCATTATTCATATGAACGGACAGCGATGTGCAACGATTATTAACTATGACTTTACAGAAACATTCCTTTTGTCTATCATTGTTTTGTTTTCTTCTTACTATTATGGGTTCTAAGTTGGCAACCCTGTATATCGAATATGAAGTGGAATTCACAAATGATAAATGCATTTTTTTTTTTTTAGTGTGGTTTTTGTATCAGGAATTCGCTTGAGGAATTGGTTGATTGATTTCTGTTTTGTTGAACATTGTGGAGAAAAATAAAAATGTTCACTTTTTTTTAGAAGAATAAAGGTGTCACTTCTCAGTTGAACAACAACACTTTATGTAGCTTGTGAGTTGTGACGCTGTGCGGCCGCCTGCTCCACGCACGTAGTTGAATTTTGCTGATGATCGCAAGAGGCGCTAGCGTCGGACGCTTGAGACATCCGCTTAGAGGGAGAGAGCCACGGTGGCGATCGAAGCGTCTGTTCATGGTGTTGTGTAATTTTTCATCATGTCGAACGAGAAATTCAGTTTCACGAGAGAACAAGATGCTAAATTAATTCGTAAAGTGAGACTTCACCCGGCTTTGTATGATATGCAGCACAACCTGTATCGTGACGTTAGAGTAAAAGACAATATTTGGGCGGAAGTCGCTGAATTTGTTGGAAGATCAGGTATGTACACACAAGGCTATTACAGAACAAGAGTTAATGTTGTGCTTGTGAAGTGTGAACACACTGGAAATCAACTTGTGGGCTCAACGTCACCACAGAGTTATAGCTATTCTCTGACGTCACTACGGAGTGACTGGCGCCTGCGCGCTAGAAAAAGAAGCCTGCTGTACATTGTACACGTGTTTCAATTTTCAAATAGTCGAGTAAGATCTGTTTAAACGAAATTTTCATTCACAAAATAAGACTAATTTTAGCAAAACAGATGCATATATTTGATCAATGTATAAATCTGAATTTTAGTAAACATTGCGTTGGAATTTGGAAGGAAGAAAAATATACACCAAAAATACGGTACCAATTTTCCATCAATACATTGCGATTTCTGTATGATTGATGTAATAAAAAAAATCCAACAATATGATTCCATAGACAGCAATATAATCAGATAGTCGAGCAAACAATTTTGAGGCATGGTTGACCTGATTTACATACGGTGTTATTATAGTGTGTCGTTGCTACATTTCAACGAACTATATTTTTAATTTCGTGCTTAGCACGTCATCTTCATCCGATGGAAGACAATGTCAAACCATTATTTTTTCACCTTGCCCAGGTATCTTCTGGCAAAACACCCATCATGTCTAATCACTTACAAGACTGAGTCTCATTTACAAGTGACATAGTGACAATTGGTATGTTTTACCGATGGAGATTTGCCACTGGCTTTCATCGAACGAAGATGACGTCGTAAAGACGGGACCTACAGCTTAACGCGGGCCCCGAACCGCTTATGTCCCCACCGAGATCCGAACCCGAAACCCCTTGATAACAAGGTAGCGAGCGTTGCCAGTCACCCACAGGGAAATATGCAGAAGTAAAGTTTAGAAACCATAGCCCCAGTAGTTCAGTTTTCGCTGACTGAAAATCGGCAATAAGGGAACCATGCGGGTTTCAACCCCCCCCCTCCTATCGGTCGGCGATCCGAACTGAAGTTGTTCTTAATTCCACCAGACGAATGACAGGATGGTACCTCAACTAAGATCCTGTCTTCTACCTTACCCATTCTTGCTTCTAGAAAAGCGATGTGATGCCTCAGAATTAACAAGCTTAGGCCAAAGTTGCCAAGGCCTGACTTGATCTCTCCAAAACCTAATATTGCCTTTAGCAAATTGAAAAAGAAATCTTCTCCTATTTCGTTACGTCATAAACAAAGTATTGACTACTGATTTAGTTTCTTGATGCGATAAAAGCAGGGTGCCCTCTGCTCGGATTTATCAGCTAAGCTCGTTCCCCCATGTTTTATATTTACTCGGAAAAGAATGCCAAAGTTTTGTACCTATCCGCTACCAATAAGCGGGGCACTCCTGTTTTAAGCAGGTCGAGTGTCGCACTTAAACCTTTTACAGGTAAATAAAAAAAATGCTGGTAACAAGATTATAAAAGGTTTAATTATGAAAATGTCGAATAGTCATCATTACTTTCATATCTACTACAAATATCCAACTTTTCCTTTTTCGGTACATCAGTCTTACAAACGACCTGTGTGCTTTCCTTTCTTATCCAGGTTCATCTACGAAAATATTTATTATTTATTCCCTTTTCAAAAGCATTCGATCCAAATAATGCTCTGGTTATCATGAATACAACATAGAGTTAGTATTAGGTCTCTAAAACTCAAAATATACATCACTACCTAATATTCTCCGCTATATGCCATCTTTTAATGTAAGCAGAGGCGATCCTAGCCTTTGCGGGGCCCTGGGCAATCAATCTTCACAGGACCCCACGAAATCAGAATAACCACCAAGATATAATTATATATGTTTGTGTATCTGTGAGTGTATTTGTGTGCAAAAATTTTTTTTTTTCCCGCAAAGGTGAATGTGATTCGAAGAATTTCTCTATAGGGAATTGAGGTATAGATTTAAATGAAGAAAAAAAAAATCTATGTAATGAAACGATGCCTCTAACTAAACAAGTACAACTTTACAATAGTAAGACAATATTTTATAGTTTTTAAAGGCTAATTCTGGGACTTTACTTGTCACTATAATCCAATCTTCAATCAAATCGCTATAATCCAGAACAGATGTAAGGTCGTTTTCTGTAGATGGAAGAGCGAGAGCGGACAGCCGGTCTTGAGTCATGGTGTTCCTTATAGATTTTGATGAGCTTCAGCTTAGAAATTCTGCTCTCGGCAGATGCAACAGTAACTGGAATCGTGACTATTATTCTGATTGCAATATAATTGTTCGGTTATATTTTACAGAGCCTTTTTTTTTCTGTAATATGCACTTATTTCCACACACAAAATCGGGATGATCCACTTACTGTGATGTGATCAACAAATTACAATTTGAAAATAAACAAAACACAGTAAACAAACACTAAGATAGGTCATATTATTTTAGGCTATATAAGCTTTCGTGAACTACAATAACAGTATTTTAGGTAACTCCAGGCACTCAGGCAGGCAAAACTACCTGGCACTAATTAATTGTCGGTAGCGCGGGGGTCTCTCTGAGCGGTTGCCCGGTTCGCCCATACCTAAGGCCGCCACTGAATGTAAGTAACATTCCCGTTGATAAACAAGAGTGATCTACTGATACGGAGAGTATAATGTTGCAGCTATCAAACCGAATTTAGTAAACATGAAGTAAGGTATCCGTATGTATCATAATTTGCTTTCAAACAACTCAAATTGACTAATTAATTATAAGCATTACATATAGTTCAATAACCTAACCTGTAACTAAATCAAACAGATTTAAATAACCATAAACGCACTAAGCCTAACCTATCCACCTAAATCAAACAGATTCTCACGTAACCTAATCTACTTAACAAGTATGTTCAGTACCCATAACAAAGTTGCCTATAAAAAGGAAATTAAAAATAATAGTAAAGTATTACTCGCCGAGGGATGTCATCTCTCTCTAAGGCAGGTTACGGGTTAATGTCTTAACTGCCTCTCTGGATCATAAATCGAAGCTAAATAAATAAATATACTAACAGCTATCATTGACCAAAAGTCACGTAGATCGAACATAAATTACACTTAAATAATATGCATAATCAGTAGAGGAGAGACAGATTGTACAGTCTAATTACTTTAGGGATACTATTCGTCCCGGAAAATGCGGGATTCTATCGGAATTGAGATCTGTGTCTTGATGTCCCGAAAATCCCACACACTACAGGACGAACTTGGGAAGTCCAAAACTGGTACCGGAACGTCCAATTTACGTCAAAATCCAACATTGGACGTCCACAGGAAATTCGTTGGACATCCAAAACTGGATATCGCAAAGAGGTCCAAGTTCGGACATCCAATAGACGCAGAAAAAACTGTCCAAATCTGGACATCCCAAACAGATCCAAGTAGGGACATCCGATGAACACCAAAAAACAGTCCGCAAATGGATACCCCAAACAGATCGAATTAGGGACATCCGATGGACGCCAAAAGCACGTCCGAAATTGGTCTCCCAAAATGACAGAATCAGTGATTCTGTTACCCCCTCCCCATGTAGAGTTTCTTTTTAAACTTTAATTTAATTTATGACCTTTAGGCATCTAAGGGAAGGTGTCGTCCAGGGCATATATTGAAGGTGCCATTCCGTCATTTGCCTGGTGTGACTGAGGAAAAACTCTGGAAAACATCAATCAGAATAGTCGGCCGCTTGAATCGAACCCTCGACCTCCCGAGTGTCGATCAATACTGGCCCACTTTAGCCCACCTGATGCGATGTCGCTTCACATGCGAATTACGTGCGTGTGCACATATAGAAATGAAGTCAGTATTTTGCATGAAACGTATTGATTTGCTATGAAAGGCATGTTTACAATTTGATTAAAACGGAGGGTTGTACGTATAAATAGTGTGAGTAACTTACGAGGAATGCTCTCAAACGGGTTTAGAAAATCTGAAATATGCATTTGGTAGTCCACTGCCAGGTATAACTTTGAGTGAGGCTGTAATGACCACAAATCTTCAAGTTGTGAGTTATCATCATCGCGAAGACGTACTATGGGAAGATTGGTATGTCTTATTAAATATTTAAATATTAATTAAGCAATCAAAACGAAATTTGCACAGGTTAATATGGAATATACAGGCTATCCATTGGTATTATTTGTGCTGTCATAAGCGACTCCGTGTTGCCAAGTTAGTATATAAATATATATATATATATTTATATTTCAAATAGCACTACGACAGATTAGTACATTTTTTGAAAGAGCACATCAGACGAAAAATAAATATACCACGCACGCTATACAATGTTGCAAACTTCGGAGAAAACAAGATGGAAACCCAGATAGCACAGTAAACTTGTAGCAAGTATTCTACAATATTGGCATTACAACTCCGTAAACTTGAAACACGTTTGACATTGCAAGACTGGAATTTTGCAGCAAACTTGACAATTGACGGATCCCAAATTTGCAACAAACTTTCCATGCCAAACTGGTTTTTAGGACAAACTTACTACAAACCTTGTTTTTAACAGGTAGACCAACATCGAGCCTGTAGCTAGAAAAGATTTCAGTGAGCAGGGCGATTCGAACTCACGACCTTTAGACTTGTTTGTTGTCCACCACTCTACCGATTACTCCACGGGATTTTCTGCGGACAGAAGTACATTTTACTAATCATGTTACGAAAACAGTTTCTGGTATAAAGGCTTTCATGTAGACTTTATTTCGAAACTAGGAAAGCTTCTTAATCCTGTGTTACAGTAGAGTTATGAAGAAGGCTGATTGGTGATTTTCCAGAAGCGAGTCACCTCAAGAGTATAATAATGATGTGTACTTTACAGTTCGGGTCGATGACTTTTCTCAAACAAACTGGCTGCCAATTTCCCAGATAATACGCTAGTTTAAACCAAGTTTCGTCTAGCATTGATTTTTCCTTACAGTGATAAACTAACAGCGATGTTTCCTGTTGGATTACTAACTGGAAGGCCGGGATACCAAAGACGCAACATGTCATTGACCCGGGGAATAAAATATACAGATCATTATGATTTTCTCTGAAGAGGATCGCTTGTGAAAAATCAGCAAAGCAGGCTTCATAGCTGTAAAACAGGACCAATGAGCTTCCACAGTTAAGAAGTTCAGCATGTATCAGTGCATTTACTTCAGAAACTGTCTTCGTAACAAAAGGACTAGTAAAATTGAAAATAGATACGAGGGGCGCTATAGAGTAGTCGGTAGAGTGAGCGACTAGAAATAAAACTGAAGATGTAGGTTCGAGCCCTAGGCCAGACATTATAAAAGTTCTTTTTCTTTCGCCACAGACTAATGTTTGACAAGACAAATTTGTACCAAGTTTGACGTGCAAAGTTTGTAACAAATTTCGTATGTGAAAACTAGCAGGTTTGCAGCAATACAATCCCAAACTTTGTGTAAACTTGAAATTCCAAACCTCGTTCAAAGTTACTACAAGTTTTTGGTGCTATATGCGGGTTAAATATATTGGCATAAATTTTATTCCGGAGGACATTTAACGTCAATGCTACAATCTTGTTTACTTCTTTAGTGAATATCTAAAACTGAAATTGCAGTGACTGGTAAGATTCTCTAGTAAACAGAAACATAATAACGGAATGCGCGTCTATAGCGAGTAGTGTAAATACATAATGCAGATGTGTATTACTGAAATGAAAGTAATTCCCTGTATGTAAAATTCCCTAACGTGTGGTATTATCAATTAGCTGTACGGCCCAACACATTTCTTTATGTCGGTAAACGTTTTTACATTATATACTTTCTGCATTATACTCAGAGACTCATTCTTACCCCATTTGTCCTGTCATTATTTATTGTTCTCACGCTATCGGTACCCAGCATCTCCACCACGTAAGACTTCTGTGGCCTTAGGTCTTTATACTGGAATCGAAGGATGTAGCGATATGAAGAAATGAAAAGCGAGAGGTTTTTAGAAACAGGGTTTAAGTTTCATTTCAGGAAAGAAGTTACACTGAGTAGCGCTCTTGACTCACCCGGCGGCTTCGTTGAAGTATCGATGACTGCTGACCCTGGTCAGCCCGTTCACTGATATAAAGTTTGCTATAAGTACTGTGAATAACGAACTCGTGTCTCAGAACGAGTGGTTGGTTGTAAATGAAAAACGTCCCACAGTACTTCACTATTTTGTCAGTTCTTTTTTTTCCCTTTTGGGAAAGAGAGGTGCCGGAAGAGTCTTTTGCGCATTTAACAAATTTACTGTTATTTTATTACATACAATGATTATATAACAGTCATTACGTCATCAGCCTTTTATGTAGCTTTGTGCATATCTTGCTGCCTCAATGATATTTACGTAACAGCGTCAGCGTGCAATAATCACGCGATGGACAATTGTTTCTTTGGATGCAGATATGTGCTGTGTATATGTGTCCTTATGAATTAATAGTTCTGGTATTAAGTTCGAAGCCTGGGAGGTCTTACACTATACCAGCCGGTGTCCAATCACGGACAAGTAACACAAATAGAAGGTGGCAACACCTCTATCATTGGCTACACGCAGCGTGGGGCAATGGAAAATATCCTCGATGTTGCCACGATGACTAAATAAGAGCTTTGCATCTATACGTAGCTTCCTAGCTGTTTAACAGCATATATCATAGCAAAACAGTTTTTTTTAAATATAAAATATACATTGTACCTGATTGTAGAAGGAAAACTAGCGGGAGATTCTATGTAATATGTTTTGTGGACTGCTGGCTGCAGAGGGGTTCATATGTGTGCGACAAACTGACAACACCCTGGTCACGTGCTTTCAAGAGCACGTCACTAGTAGAAACAGTCACGTCGAGGGTTAAAGCGGGAGGATAATAGTGACGCTATTTTGAACTGACGCTATCATTTCACTCAGTCATTCTGCCAGCCCCCCTGTGGAGGTGCCACCCCTAAATTCTCGACAACGCCCTCCAAACTAAAATTTTTGTGCTCAAAATCGATAAAAAACCATGCAACACTCCATCTACACCCTTCCGAATTTTGACTTTATACCCACTTCCAAACTGAAAATCCTGGCGGAATCCCTGGTTTTACTTGAGTGCGTGACATCCCACATTATTGCCTCCCCCTTCACACTAGGTGTATCCAGGGGAGAAGGGAAGGCATACGCTGAAACACTTTTCTAAGTCCGTTGTTCCAGAGCGTTTTCTTAGTTGTTCGAAAAAATTATCATGATTATGTGCATATATTTTATATAAGACTTTATATTTTTAGTTTTATTTTGTATTAGTTTTGGTTTTTGTCCTTTTTTGCAGTTCCTGATTGCAAAAAGCGCTGGAAAAACATCAAGGACACTTATGACCGGAGGAGGAAGGAAAGGACACCCAAGGATTCTATCGCTGATCCTGCTAAGAAGAAAAAGAAATGGCAGTTGTTAGACCAACTATCGTTTCTGCATTCCACTGACAACCAAAGGAACGCCTTCTCCAATGACAACAGCAATCGAGATGACGGGATACTTCTCGGTCTCGAAGACAGCACAAATACTTCCAGTAAAGACGGGACCGACGAGGACGATGAACGAATTCCTTCTGCCCAGACAGTCTCCAGTGCAGACATTGTTCAATGTCCAACTTCAAACCTGCTGACCACATCCTCTGTCGACTGTCGTAATGTGCACCGAGCTCCACAGACAAGAAGGGACGCGGAGATGGACAAATTGATCAACCTTCTCGAACGAAGACAACAACAGAGAGTTGCATTGATCCAGAAGTTGCAAGAAGAAGATGATGTCGATCTGTTCTTCAGAAGCATTGCCAAATCAGTCAAAAAGATGCCGAAACGGTATATTCACCAAGCCAAAAAACAAACATTGGAACTTATTACGAATCTAGAAGTTCAAATTGCAGATGAACACACCTAACGCTGGATCTATAATTCCTTGCGTTGTACACCAAACGCTTCTTCAGATGGCTGTACCGTTGCTACCATTCCTTTTCCAATAGATGAGTCGAATCAAAGTTACACATTCCTGTAAAGACATACTGATAAACGTTCAGGTTACCTATTGTTAAATTACCTACATTTGTCAACATTACATAATCTTACAAATAAATATTATTTTCTCCACTATGTACAAGAAGTTCTGTTTTAATTTACCTCAGTGTCAATGCGAGTTTCTTTTCGGGCGTTATGGGGTACATATGATTGTTATGCAATGTCTTCTTCAAGTCACTTTCAACAAGTTTGAAAATGGTGCCTAATTCGGTGGAGTTCAGTCTCAAACTCTGACAAAATTTTCTTGTCTCTTCGCAGATGCATGTGTATACGATTCTTGCAACATCCTTCTTCGTGTCTTAACCTAAACATTTGATAATGCTTCTTCTTTGTTGGCATGGATGTCCATTATCAGCTTCCTCTAATAGCTCGTACACAAAGATTTCATTTTCTGTATTGATCTTCACATCGATTGCTCACGCGAATCAGCTTGCAACCACGCTGACGCGGCACTACTGAAAGGATTCGCTAGCATGGAGCACCAGGTTGCATATGTGACAACTAAGAGCGATCATTGTACAGTTGTGACATCTAGCGATCAAGATGTAAGTTACATACATCAACTTTGACTTACTGCTCAAAAGATGGCAGCACAATATACGAAATGAATATCCGTTTATAATGGATATAAAGGCGCGCTATCTTTATCTTTGAGAAACAAAATAAGTTAGCGTTGCTATTTTACTATCAATCGCGAAAGCTCGGTTCCTTGATAGAATATTAGGCACACAAGCATTCATTTTAATAAAATAAGTTGGCAACTGGAGCGTTAGGCATTTGAAAACCCACATTACTTTTCTATTGTGAAGAATAATATTTATGTCAAGTTTGGTGTATTATGGAAGCAAAATTAAAAAAAAAAATGATTGAATTTGTAAACTGGTTGGCAACACTTATAATTGCGGCGCCTGATCATGGCGGTTTCGGCGTCTCTGAGCTAGTTTAGCCATCATCTTTCGAACGACATCCCATCCACATCTCTACGCCCTCTGGTTCATGAGATAATTTTCTGGGTACGGGTTGGCAACACTAAGAACGAGGTGCTTGGGAACAGGCAGCCCACAGTGTGTTTCTGTTGTGTCGAATAATGTTTATGCCGAGTTTGGTGTAGGTTAGGTGAACCAGGCGGGAGGAGAAACAAGGGAAGACCGAGGAAAAGATGATAGATGATGTTGAGGAGAACATGAAGAACCTAAGGATCAGAAGATGGAGACGGAGAGCAACGAAACGAGAGGATTGGAGGCCAAGCCCCTTCATGGGCTGTAGCGCCAAGGAGTAAGTAAGTATTGAGTTTCCTCCATAGCAGTCTGTTATCTTTGAGGACCTCAACTAGACTTTCCAATGTTAACTCACTAACCTCAGACTAGGGATGGGCACATTTGATCCGTCTCCGGATAATATTGGAACCGGTACCCCGGGCGGAAAACCGTTATCCAGATCCGGAGCTTGGAACCGCTACCAGGATCCAGATCTGAACCGAGAATCCGGATCCGGTTCTTAACATCGGGTATGTGGATCTTGGAACCGAGGATCCTGATCTTAGAACCGATACCTGGATTCGGATCTCGGAATCGAGAATCCGTATCATGGAACCCGGTAACTGATTTCTTTACTATTCGGTTCCCGATTCCTTCTGGATCAAGGTCGGCCAGCCCTTAAGATATGCTTTTCTGCCCGCCGTTATAACTTGCCCTAGTAGTACACAGGTTGATTTTAAACTGATTTGAATTTAAATTTGAGAAAAATCTGCCATAGGGGGCGGTGCCCTTCGGGAGATTGACCGGTTAACGCAGGTAACACAAATAGAATAAATTAAAAAATCCTATTAGTTTAACTTTAAGAAATTTAGTTTAAAAAAACGTACAATTATAATGTTTTCCAACGACAGCAATATATTTGAATCACAGAAAGTCATGGATTTCAATATCAGCTTGTAATACTTACTTCTGATCTACAGGACAACCTCAGCATATGATACATGAGCTTGTAACCTTGCACTTGCAAAATTTGCTATTCTCACATCAGATGTCTGTTAGGCGTGATCAAATTCGTAAGATGCATAACGTCATAGAAAGAATTATTGACGTAATCAAATTAATATGTAAACACGAACTGAGTTATCGAGGGAGGTATAATGGATATCTGGATAACAAATATAAGGGAATTATGACATTTTTATAAATAGTAATGCTTCTAAATAAATAAGATCCTTGTTTGCAAGAACACGTCAATAAGTGTATTGAATAATAATAATAATAATAATAATAATAATAATAATAAAAAACGGATGGGGTAGATGATTTTCCGAGAAAAAGGTCAGAGAAAATTTATTAACGATGTTATCAAAAAATAGTGTAAAAGATGTTATATGCATTTTCGGGCAGTTTATAGAAGATACAATTGCAGAAGAAGTGAACCAAGCAGGAATGTTCTCTATACACTTTGACACGACTGAGGAATCAATATTACATAAATATTCGCTATGTTGTCACCGCACGTATAGCTGCAAAGCTATATAGTTCGGGGTCACACACCTCGCTATCTAGGTAGCTAGATGCAAATGCTTGGAGTACGAGAGGTGAGGTGTTATTGGATCGGTCCGGTTTATAACTAGAATACTGGATATCGATGTTTGAATGGTTCTCCCAAGGTTTTGTGGCCTCAGTCACAACAGGCAAATGCCGCGATGGTACATAGAAACTAAGCCATGGACCTTGCAATATCCTCTCTCCCAACTATTCCGACCTCAGCCTGAGTTACGTAAAGGTCATAAATACAGTAAGTTCAAAAGAAATTCTAAAATATATTTATGGTGACCCCATTATTGATGTTTTCATTCATACCGTATTTATGTTAATAATATCGTTATTTACGGCATATTTTGATTGGAATTATATTAAAATTAAGCCTAATCATATTTTTCCTTTTATCTATGGGTTTTATTAGGGGGATGTTTTTTTTACTAAAATGCCAGGGCCAAATTTTATTCCCAGTTCGGCTCTGGTTGTGTCACTATACTGGTTTCTGAGACTTTTGTGTATCAAAGAGAATTTATCAATTTATCACCAACTTCGGGTTTAGCTTGCAAGCATTCCTGTAAGCTGTATTTCTCTGCAACTTCAGTTGTTAGAGCAGACATCTAGCGGTTGCCTTTAAAGTTACTCTACGCGTGAACTGCACTTTACTGCCATCTAACGAGGAAATTCAAAACTAGAAGTAAGAAGTTAATCATAATATTTGGCAACATAATAAATTAATGCTGGAGTCTCACAGCACTAGTCTCAATTATTAATACAATTTACATTTCAGATGAAGAACAAAACGTAGCTTGGATCAATAGTGTAGAATGACAGATATACAGTGACCTACGTAGACATTTCTATTGGTGGAAGTACCGAGGTTTGAGGTACCACGTGCAAGGAGGAAATGTGAATAAATTTGTTTTAACTTCGTACGAACTAACCATTTTCTGTACTAGCAAATCAAGTTCAAATACGGGACACTATGAAGCAGCAGATTGGAGGTGAAATTCATAAAAATGAAAAATATATTTAAAATTACAGTTTTAATTTTATACCAAAATTTTAAACAGTAGAATAACTTTATCAGAACCAAGAGATCGAATCAACTGATGTCTTAGTAGAAGCGTGCGATGAGATAGGTCTACAGGTAAACATAGAGAAAACAAAATACATGATAACAAGCCGAAACACGGGGAATGAAGGAAATAAAAACATAGGAATTAGGGATGAGGTCATAGAGAAAGTAAACAAATTTAAATACTTGGGAGCATACGTAACAAGCAAAAATGAGGTCACGGAAGAAATAAAAAGTCGCTTAGTATCGGGAAATGCATGTTTCTATTCATTCCAGAAACTTCTAACATCGCGATTAATATCAAGGAAATTGAAATTAAAAATATACAGAAGGGTTATTCTGACGGTAATACTTTACGGTTGCGAAAGTTGGAGTACGACGCTAGCAGATGAACATCAATTACGATGTGTTTGAAAATAAGGTTTTGAGAAGGATATACGGACCGAAACGGGACGAGATGACTGGAGAATGGAGGAGACTGCATAATGAAGAACTCCACGGACTGTACAATTCAACAGTTGTAAAAATATTGAAATCACGACAACTAAGATTGGTAGGCCATGTAGCTCGGATGGGAGAAAATCCTGATTGGAAAGCCGGATGGAAGAAGACCATTGGGAAGATCGAGACGTCGTTGTGAGGCCAATATTACAAGAGATCTTCGAGAAGTAGGTGTTCATGATTAAAACTGACTTGATGTTGCGAAGGATAGAACCCAATGGCGAACGTTTTTTTTACTGCGGCGATGAACTTGCGAGTTCCATAAGCCATATAGAGTGACTGTGGCTTTCTTGTAGAGGTATAGTTTGATGTTTAGTCTCTGAAAGGTAGGTAATAGTGAATGCATTTATGTCTAATTGTAAGTGTGAAGCTATCGTGTGTAATGTACTAGTTCCTCACTCTGGTGTCTTTATGAAAAGAGTAATGAAACTTCAGAAGCGATTGCGGAACATATTAGGAAGGTGGTGTGAATAACATCAATAAAGTGACAGCAAACAGCAGAGAATGTAGTTGTTGATTATTCATAATATAAATTAGTTTTCGGAATCTAAAGAAGATAATTTCAAATTTAATTCCTGCTTGTTGCAATTGTCATACCATCCATAACTAGTGATATTAATTTTTTAAAAAATTGGAGCAAGTATTGGTGGGAAAGTCTTTTCGGTTTTCAATTTTTGGCACTACTTGAAGAAAAATCGGCTCTTAACTATTCGAAAGCAACAAACATTATTTGAACATTCATGTATTTTTTTTTTTTTTTTAATGCTCGTTCTTGGTTCAAATATATATTTAGAATAACATATTTTTGGGACGCTCTGTAACGAAACTTAGACGGCTATATATTCAACAGATTCCAGGTATCAGCTAATGTCATATAACTAATGATAGCAGAATGTAATGCAATGAAAAACATATTTCTTGTTCCGTCTAGCGTCTACATAATCTAATCGAAAAAAAAAAAATACTTCCCGAATATATTTTACGAGAAACCAAGTATAAACTTGTTTTGATGTTCTATATACAGTAGATAAATAGTTCCTCATAAATCTGTTTGAACTGTAAACATCTTAGGAGTCAAGTAGGAGAATTATGCGACTGGTTACTAATAATAACTAATTTTGTAAGTTGCATATTTCATTATATTCCAGAAAAGTCAACTTGGAGTCAACATAAGTAAATGTAAAGTATTATCATTTAATAGAAATAAAACCACTCATCAATTTGATTATTCCATTAATAAAATTGTACTAAACAGACCTACTGTAGTTAAGGATCTTGGTATCAGTTTTGACTCGAAATTGACTTTTAACATACACGTTACAAATATAACAAATGAAGCCTTGAAGTTACTAGGATTCGTAATTAGGACGGGAAGAGAATTCAACAACATATCAACATTGGAAAAAAATTATTATACTTATGTTCGCTCCAAGGTAGAACATGCATCTTCTATTTGGAATCCATATCAATTGAAACATTGCCAACAATTAGAGAAAATCCAATCAAAATGTCTTAAATTCCTGACTTTTAAAGAAACTCGAATCCATCCTGCTTATGATAGTTACAATGCATTTATTGAGAACTTTAATATTCAGAGCTTGGAACAAAGGCGCAACATTGCTGATCAGTTATTTCTTCAAAAAATTGTTCAAAATAAGTTAGGTTGTATGGATTTAGTTTCAACATTACAGTTTCGTGTCCCATCATCTAAAACTCGCGTTAATACTACTGGTCTCTTCCACTGTAAAAAGGCAAGAACCAATATCTTGATGAGGTCACCAATCTGGAGAATTTGTACTATATATAACCAACTCTGTACAGTTCACAATGATCTGGACGTATGCTTTGTCGCCTAAAGAATTTAGAGATGCCATTGTCAATTAAGTCTGTACAACTACTTTGTGAAGCTCAACACTATACCAGGTGTATGCATAAGTTTTTGCCGGCTTTGTGGTGAAGAAAACACGTAATTTTCAAGGGAAATTAATTTTGTTTTATTCAAAATATTGGCCATCGGCTTCTAAACATTTCGCCCATCTTTCAGGTAATTGATGCATACCATGACAGAAAAACTGCTTGTCTTTTGCGGAAAACCATTCGTCGAGCCATTTTCCAACGTCTTCGAAATTGCTGAAGTGCTGCTCTGCGAGCGCGTGCCCCATTGATGCGAAGAGGTGATAGTCAGATGGCGCCAGGTCTGGGGAGTACGGCGGGTGCGGAAGGATGCCCCATCCAAGCGATTTCAAGGTGTCTTTCACTGTTTTTTCTGTGTGAGACGGTGCATTGTCGTGTAACACGATCACTTTGCCATGTTTTCGGGCCCATTCCAGTCGTCTTTCCATCAATGCGTGATTTAAATTAATCATTTGTTGGCGATAGCGTTGAGCATTAATGGTTTCGCCGGGCTTCAAGAGTTCATAATACACAATACCGCTCTGTTCCCACCAGACAAAAAGCATGGTCTTCTTGCCGAAGCGATTTGGTCTTGGTGTTGAAGGACCGGCTTCGCCAGGTGAAAGCCACGATTTTTTCCGCTTCGGGTTTTCAAAATAAATCCATTGTTCGTCACCCGTCACAATTCGATACAAAAAGGATTTTCTTTCGTGGCGTTGAAAACGTTGACATTTCACAAGTGACTACGATTTTCCATTTGACGTTCATTCAAATCCTGTCGGACCCATTTACCCAGTTTATTGAACTTCTCCATTGCTCGTAAACGTCTGCTGATTGTTTCTTGTGACACATTTAATGCTTTTGCCAATTGCTGTTGAGTTTGAGTTGGGTCATCCTCCAATAACACCTTCAATTGCTCGTTTTCGCACTTTTGTGGTCTACCAGAGCGCGCACTGTCTTTCACATTGAAATCACAACTTTTAAATTGTCGAAACCGTCTCACATGTTCTAATCGATGGAGCTTGTTCACCATATGTTTCTACCAGCACACGATGACTTTCAACAGCCTTTTTCTTTTGATTAAATAAAAAAAGCAATGCGTGCCGCAAATGTTCTTTTTCAGGCACGAACTTCGACATGATCACTGAACGATAAAACAAAGACGCTAGTGTTTGGCGGACTCAACTTGTGTGTGTTTGTAGTTTAATGTCAGACGAACAAAATGACGTATGCGTCAAATGAATTCGCTGCGTACTTTTCGCTGGCGCCATCTCTTAGGTAAACCGGAAACTACTTATGCATACACCTGTAATTAGGCCATTGCCTGTTGTGTTGTCACTAAATAAATTAAAAAAAAAATAGTTTCACACAATTTCAGTAAATACGGTACAACAGTTTTTGAATACATTTAGAACTCTTTTATACGTAGAAAACAGATGAGAATATAGCATTAAATGTATTTCAAGGAACTGGAATAGTAGAAACCAAATATAGAACGCTTTTGTATGTTATAAAAATACTAAAGAGGAAGTTATTGCATGCTATTCTAAATTACAATATATTGTTAAGGGTTTTGTTGCTTATCTGATAAATTATAAATATTCGAAATATGGAATTCAGAGTATTAATGATCAAGAAATATATTTTTGTGTATGAAACTACGTTTATTTTTTTTTTATTTTTTTTTTTTTTGTCATTCAAAGGACCAGCGTTCCAGAAAATAAAATTAAGTAAGTAATGAAATGACAATCCGATCGATGTTACACACTCAACTATTTTTTTTCGCTAGCTCATATGTTTCATTGTCAGAATTCAGAGAGAGAGAGGGAGAGAGAGAGAGGGAGAGAGAAAGAAACATAAGAGCTGCTAAGTAGTGAATATTTGTAATGAAAGAAAAAGGCCAAGTGTTCTTTTGCCTCACGAAAAAAAAAAAAAAAAATCAGGTTCTTTCAACATCGTGTACATCACTATAACACACAGTAAAAGCTCGGAAAAGTCTTGGTGACATGAATATTGACATTTTAGTCATTAAAGTTTTCAATGAATTTTTCATTTATCAAAACAGAAGGAAAAAATCGACGTTCTGAAGGAGTTCAATAAATCTGTCCATTTGGAATGGGAAAATATTTTACATCATCTTCCTACGAGATGGCATTCTGTCTATCCTACAGCAGTGGCGGCTCATCAGGTGAAGTTGGTGAAGAAGCTTCACTTCTTATTTGGGTATGCATTAATTAAATAGGCATTAATAAGTATGAATTGGGTCAGAAGGTCAGTCAACATCATCTAAGATCGGATAGTGGCATTATCAGTATCCTGTCTAAGCCCAAAGATTCCAGAATAAATGTCAACGAACAACGATAGTTGGAACGTTTTGGTAGTACTTCACCTATTAGTTGTGTCACGAGCCGCCACTGTCCTACAGTAGTATGTTTGGTGGAGAACTGGCTTAAGCTTAAGTGAAGAAGAATGTGATGGACTTACATAGAATGCTGGTTTCAAATGGATCTAACAGTGATTGTTCAGAAGTTGATCCCAGTCCTAAAGAAACATATTTCTACATAATGTGTTTTTTTTAATTGGAGCAAAGTTTTTCTTCTTCTTCACATGTGCATGTAATAATGGAAAGTGAACTGAAGCAGAGGTTATATGATGAGATCTTTGGTTATAAAAGCTAATATATAACTCCGCAAACTTTAGGAATAAACGGGAACAAAACCTGAAATTAAAGTTGATATATATATTTATCAACGTCCAATTCAGTATTTGGAGAATGCATTCGATTTTTGGAAAAAATAATTCTTTCTATTATTTTAAAGCCTTTAGTCATCCACAAAACATATCATGAAAGGATATTCAAGAGGCCGAAAGTAAACTTGCATTGTGTTATCTTGCAGATATAGAGTGGGTTTCACCATCCTTATTTAACACTTTAACGAATCATTAATTAACGAATTTACTGTATTCCAAAGCTTTTCATATTAGTTAACTGTTCGTCAGTTCTCAACGAAGATTGGTAACATCCCTCCCTACAGATGTTCGATATTCAGAATACTGTATGGTTTAATAATGTCTTTCCTTAAATTATTTCGACACATGACTCACGTGAATCGTGGTAGTGATTTTTATTTACAAAATGTCGTATCGAATCTTTACTGCATATGTTAAACAATAATTATCAAGTATGTGCTATCTACAGCTGAAAGTAATGGCTTCACAGCAATTTATGAGAAACATTTGGACCAACAGTCTTAATAGAATTGCGGTTGATGTGGTAAAAGCAAAAAAATACAGACCAAAGTAAATTTCGAAATGAAATATTCTGAATTTTATGACGTGCTACTAACAAAACCTTTACTGACTGAAGCATTAAAATATATGCATTTAATGTTCAATGAATAATCTTCACATTTACGTAACTTTTATTTAGGATTATTGGTTAAAAGTAAACCATATTGATTATTCAAAAGTTTTGCTTGGTAATGATATTTTAATTTATCAGTTGCAATTTCTTAGTTTTTTTTTTCATATTGCTGATCTATGCAACAAACCCTTGCGCACTTTACACAGAGAATAGAGAGTAGATTGGGAATGTAATACTTATTTTTAGTTCTTGGCGTAGTATTTAATGCATTCACGAGTTTCTAATTTTACTTTTTTCAACTTCCCAAATTTGATTATGTTTCACCCCTCTATAGCAGTGTTTTCAACCGCCGGTCCGCGAAACTTTTGTACTGGCCCTCGAGCAATTAATGTATTCAACTAATTTAGCATACTCGTTTTGTAGATTTTGACAGTCCAAACAAAACTGAGATTAAAGTTTACATTTCCTTTCCAAAATAATTAGAATCTGAAAATGTGCTGGCATCTTTTGAACGTCAAATAAACCTATAACTTACCGGCATCTTCCTGGTCCGTCGAAGAGTTTTCCTGTAGTTTGACGGTCCGTGAGTATAAAGAGGTTGACAAACAGTGGTCTATAGGTTACACTGTACTGCTTTTAGAGAGACTTCATTGTATTATATCGCAACGTATGGGAATTTTCCTGATATAACGTAAGCTACATTTTGTTACAGTATGTTATTTTCTACGAAAAAACAGGTTAAGTAAACAATTACCTTAGTAAATAATTCATGTTTGGGTTTTATTCTAAAATTCGTAGTATATCCTCATTAAAACTTACTGCCTTTTAAAAAATGAAGTACATTAGTGAAAAATATTTGCATTGAGTCTACAGTGATTCCGCTAGACTCCCACATGTGGGGAGTGTCATCAAAAACCCTCGAGAACACAACCCCAACTTTAAAAACTTTACGTTCAAAAAATCGATTTAAAAAAAAGTGCAAAATTATACTTACACCATCACAATTTTGACTTTACAATTTCACATACCCCCCCCCCACCAAAAAACTGAAAATCCTGGCGGAAACCCTGGAAGTCTGTTATCCAGTCTAGCTCAGGAATCTCCACGCATACAATTTAAAATGTGTCCGGAAATGTAAAGGTAACCGGTAACTCTACATGTAAGACGTTCTTGACATTATTTCATAATTGCATTCTTTACTGAAGACCAAATTCACTGAGAAATACATGCAGTTTATTTTTCTTTGAAGAGAGGCGTTTTATTTAACTTTACCCAGTAAAATTTCACAAATTTATATACTGTATATATACAGTATATTTCAAATTACGATGTTAAAGGAAGGCGGTTCCTCTTTTGCAATTGTTTTCTCAAACTCTCAGGTACGTATATTTGTATTAAACAGAGTTAACATGTCAGATCTTCACACAGGTCACACCCGAAACTTTGAATGGTCACACGCGGAACCTTTTTAGTATAGTTTCGTAGAGTAAACTATAAAAACATTCTTTTTTTTTTTTTTTCGAAAATATGTACATCATACGAAAGCTTGGAATTTCCTCTTTACTCTGAAACGTTTGATTGATTACAAAAGTGTAAATATATTCAACAGAGTTTTGCGATTGACGAATGGTATCTGTGGTTTCAGTGCCTGTGTGAGTCACACCGGGAACGCAGATTTTTCTTGACTTGTACGAAATTAACTCTTGAGTTGAAAGCCGAGCATTTGCAGACAGTAGAATACAAATATTCAACAACAGGGTCTAGTTGACAGTCCTTGATTTTTCTAATATTTAGCTTTCTAGTGTGAGTGTCACACCCGGAACCGGAACTCCTGGATTATCTGTGCGGCAATGAACTTGCGAGTTCCGTAAGCCATAGACTATGAAAGTAAGAATAAGAATAATGCCACTAATTTTCCCCTGTAAGTTTAATTTCTTGAAAAAGGCAACATTGGCACTAACATAGAGTAGAGACGGCGCTACAGAGGGGCTGAAGCCCCCTTCCCCCTACATTCTACCTCAGCCCTCCTTGTAGCCGCCAGTTTTCTAAGCATTTGATAAATTGTTCAAGATGGAAAAATATTTTAGGTTGAACAGAGCAATTATAAACCTATAAAGAGGCATGGCAAAAAGGATAACCAATGTACTCTTTAACATAAAGGATATGATTTAAGAGCGGCATAGCAGTGGATAAAACACGCATAGCCAATAACGTTTTAAATACTAAAGAATAGTCATTAGTGGTGAATTATTATATATAATTAATATAAATTGTCAAAGCAAGAAAGTACAGATCGTGACGCTACGAACAGTTCAAATGAAACTTATTGTCAAAATATATTTTTGAAAACACTTTCGAAAATATGGCGTCTGTACCTTTTCGTGAACTTATGTCGGTACTCTCGAGGTTAGATGTTTTCCGCCCTAACTTGAGCACTGATTTTATACAAATATAATAGTCAACCTCCCGACTTTTTCAAATGAAATATTGTAACCCCTGCACTTTCTATTGTAGCGCCGTCATTGAGACAGAGTAGCCAGCCGGATATATTAAGGGGAGGAACTATGGCGAGTTTACAGGATGGGGGGTGTAACTAGAAATAAAAAGGAAATTGTTAGAAATAGTTGCAAATTATAGAATTGTGTACTACTCCCATGAAGAACTTGAAACAGCAGAGAGACAGGAATATGATGTAGACGATCCAGACGTACTGATAAAAGTGGATAAAGTACTTAGATGGGTGAAGAAGGAAAAATCTCTAGAAGATGGACTCACAGCAGAGATGTTAAAATGGAGATGTGACAAGATGATCAACTTAGAACAATGCTTTCATTATTAAGTTATTTAAGAAAGGGGTCAATGTATATGTCGAGAATTGTAGACCCAATAGTTTATTGTCAGTCCTGTACAAAGTGTTTTCCAAACTTATTCTAAATCATATTGAGCGAGACAAATTTTAAATAAGAAAAAGAACAAACTAATTTTTGTACTTGCACTTATAGAACCACATACTGTAAATAAACTAATGGTGAGTGCGAAAAACTACGTAAGTCCACTTCGATAGAATTTTATATGAGAGCACAGTGGTCCAGAACCACTCAAAACCTGGCCAAAACCAAAGTCGGCGGAAAGAACTGAGACAAGTCTAGTATCAAACAGAAAGGTCTTATCTATTGAGAAAGACATGGGACGGTGAGAAAATCAGGCCATTTAGTCCGTGACTCCCCACGCAAATTTGCATTGCAATGAAGTTGCTAATATTCCATTTTGTGAAGGGATTGCCTGTCGAAAGATGACCAAAGAACATTATCGTACTGCAAGGAAGCAATGTTTCGAACGCTTCGTAGTCGCTTATAGTGTTCACATAATTAATTAAAAATAGTCTTGTGAAGTTGGTTGCATGTGCAGTGGGGTGTAATGCCAGTAGGTGATAAACGAAAAGTTTATTCTATGCGTGTTTAATTTTCTCATACATGAGTTTCTCCGGAAGCAGCTCGCGCACAAAGCGAAGAAAAAAAGACCCAAGATTTCAGGTCAGCTGGGTGCAGTTGCTGGCCTGACTTCACCGTCCAACCATTGTGTGTTATCTGTCTCGAAAACTTTATTATTCTTTTACTTTTCTCCACCTTTCGGAAAAGTTGATAACAAAATTCTTCTATACTTGCTGCTTCGTCTTCGCATCCAACGTCGACGACATTTCCCTCTGGAGAAATTCCATCAGACGCTTCCTTTTGTTGCATTTGCTGCCCTTCACATTCCGTAGGACTTGGTACAGAGTTCTTCTTGTCGTTTTGTAAGACATATCTGCAACGAGAGTAGAGAAAATTCATGCATTAATAATAATACTACCAAATTTACATTTAAATTGCTTAACATACAGTAACAAACGTCTTCATTTAAATAAAGAGTAGCAACAATTAGCCAAATTTGCTTCTGGTTTCTACTAAAGGAAGTGTTCATCTATGTTCTGAAAACAAAATCTTAGTTTCATATCGTATCAGGCGACTTATAACTCTACGAGAAAATTAAACACACATAGAATAAATTTTTCGTTTATCACCTACTGGCATTACACCCCACTGCACATGCAACCAACTTTACAAGACTATTTTTAATTAATTATGTGAACACTATAAGCTTTCAAGACATTGCTTTCTTACAGTATGATATTGCACTTCTTTCTGCCAACTTTCGACATGCAATCCCTTCACAAAATAGAATTTTAGCAACTTCATTGTAATGATATTTGCATGGGGAGTCACTGATTTTTCCCACCGTCCCATGTCATTCTCAATATAAGACCTTTCTGTTTGATATTCGACTTATCTCGGTTCTTTCTGCCAACTTTGGTTTTTGGGATTTGGACAGCTGTGGAGAGTGAAAAAACAGCATATTGCCCGTAACATGTGAATATGATGAAGTGTGTCGGATTTAAATAACGTTTACTGCCTGTAGAAAGATATTGCACGACATGTCGTTTGATTTTGCCATAAAATCTCTTTTTGAAAATGCAAAATTTGAAACAGACTTGTGTTGTTTCTGCACGCAATACAAGAATATGGTAGCAAAAATGTCAAGTTAGTCAGTCATAAGATTATTTATGGAGTTAAGTAACTTTATGGCTTACGGAACTCGCAAGTTAACTGCCACAGTAACAAACGTTCGCCATTGGATTCTATTCTAAGATCAAACCAATTTACATGGGTTGCCCAGTTAGTCGTCTTGATTTTGTTATTCTTATAAATATTGGTAGAATGATATAATGTGTAGAGATCTTCATTATGCAGTCTCCTCCATTCTCCTATCATCTCGTCACGTTTTGACCCGTGTATCTTTCTTAAAACCTTATTCTCAAACACATGCAATGTCTGTTTATTTGTCAGGGTCGTAGATCAACTTTCGCAAACTATAGCTAAAGTTTTACCGGCAGAATAATCGCTCTGTATATTTTCAATTTCAACTTCCTCGATATTAATCGCGAGGTTCGGAATTTCTGAACGGAATAGAAACGCATTTCCTGCCTACAGTTATTATTATTATTAGTAGTAGTACTAGTGGTGAGGAAGAGGTCGATAGCGAACTCCGTGCTGGAGGATGAGGTTGAGTGAGGTCTATCCAAAATGGACATTAATGACTGACACTATAGCCATTACAAAGGAAATTAGATCTCCCTTTCTTATCGCTATACTGACACTATACATATATTGCTCTAGTTCGAAAAACGTTCGGTAGATGTCTACACAATACAAGTCTTCGGGTTCTGCTTCTATGTGCCATCTTCTGGTAAAAGTTGAAAGTTCTTGCAACTAGCGAACGTGAACGGAAAAAGAGTTACAGAAAACCTCTACGAATTACTGGAAACTGGAAGCGTTGCATAGGTGGTTCTGTTAATTTGTATGAATTAAAATCAACGTTAATAGCTGGAATTTTTTATACGAAAGGACCCTGAAACATTGGCTAGAAGGCCTCACAAAGATAAATATCTAAGATGATGCGATGTTCATAATTTATATTATTATTATTAAGTATTGAGTAAGTAACTAAGTATTTTTATTAATATTATATACACTTACATGTAAAAGAAACGGTGGTGATACAGATTATCTAAGATAATGTATTATGTAAAAATAGTGAATTTTCGCGTATAAGTAATTCAATATAGAAGAAAATTTTAACATTTTCATATTCTGCTTGTATATAAATAGCTCAAATAGATGTGTTGGGTATTACTGGGATTGTGATTTGCTCAACTGACACCACTTACATAATTATTTATCAGGATATGACGTCATTTGTGACGATGCTGTTGTGACTTTGAGAGCCTGTAGCTTCGAACAATGTATGTTTCGAAATATCTTCAAATGAACGTTTTTTTTTCGTGTTTTGATTTGAATAATCACCTGCCGAAATTTGTCACTGTTATTTATTAACACTCTGTATATCGTCCCGGTACTAAAGATATTTTGTTATCTTTCGGACTTTCTTCGCCGTCTTTTATGAATCCGGCTGCATACTCAGAATCGTAAAATAATAATAATAATAATAACTTTTTAAAGGCATACTTTTCTTAAACAATTGGTACTAAAATGCAAACATTAATTATGTTGATGCTTTTCTTCTTAGTCATGCATAAAGAAAATTATTTCTCACTTTCAGTACGAATCGTTTAAGGAAAGTCTCTATTTATTTTTATTTTTTTAGTTATGTCAGTGTTAGGATACTTTTTCTCCAGCTAATGTTTTCTTACTTAAATCCTAAAGTGTTCTGCAACCAGTCAAACTCAAGATCGTTGCAGGCTAGTATTTATTATAGAATAAAGAAGTCCATATTAAATAAATATTAAAAATATGCTTTTAAAATATATAAATATATAAAAGTAACAATGGAATATTGTATTGTCATCCGACTTACGTCGCTGTGCAAAATTTCATCACTGTTTGACGTCGGGAAATGAGTTAAATTATTTGAAAGGAAAGGAACTGCCATTTTTAAAGTAACCAGATTAAAAAAAGAACTGGATAATTTATATCACTGAACCCAAATCTGAAAACAATTTCTCTCTACGTGGTTTCCTCCAAGTGTTATCTAGATAGCATTAGGATGTCCCATGGATATCTGAGGGATGTCCTGCCTGAGATATGGGAACATCCAATTGTCTACTTTGGTTCCGAAAACGGGATACCTGCAAGACATGTTTGGGACACATATGGGGTATCAACGGGATGTTTAGAGTACATTCTAAATCCCGAATATAACCCACGGGCATCCAAGAAATCTCCACTGGATCAGAAAAAGACACAAAAGGAATGCATTCTCGCTCATGTCCTCATGTGACTTCCCTGGGGCGTCCGACGGACGTCCCATCGGGAAGATTTTTTATGTATCCCAGCAGAACGTTCAAGGGACTCGTTGTGGATCTCCTGAATATCCCAGAATACGATTCGGTAGTTTCGGACATTCGATGTCTCTCGGACTGGGTAGTCTTCATTACAAACATGACTTCAACCATTGTTTCTTTTCTTTTTATGAACTCTCGTGAAATAGTAAATTCATGCGATAATGAGTTTTGGAGAAGGCTTAGAGTAGGTGAATGTTCATTACGTATCACTGGGGAAAGATGTCCAGTTTCTTAAGATTATGTCTTCTGTCATTTCATAGTTTTTCTTTTATCTTTCAGCCGTTTGCACCACCCTTTCCAGTTTTCAGACTCACTAAGGAATCTCGCCCGCAGGTTGGGAACCACACAACTGGCTGACAAACAGTACGACAAGGGGAAAAAGGCTGATGAAAAGGAATGCTTTGTGAAAAAGCTGACAAACAACCAAGGATGTTCTAATAGAGGATATGCGATTTTGCCAAGAACATGAAGCCAAACGTCACAGCTTAGTCCCGTCCAGTTAGCCCACTTACTCCAATCAAAAACATTACTTTCGGCTAACAAAGATGGTAACAAGCTCTCTAGTTGTTCGCTCACAAATCAGATACGTCGTCTTGGTCGATGCTCAGTTGTTGTTTTAGCTTCATTCTTTCTCTGTGCGTGAGATAGCTACAAGCAAATCTTCTATTAGAACATCCTTGCAAGCAACACACTAGCAAAATAACGCAATCTAAATTATGGGAACTGCATTACTATATACAGTATCACCTGAGGAAGAGAGTAAAGGTTACAATTTTGTTTGAATAAAAACGCCAGATGGTTTAAGACGTCTTATAGAATCCCTTTTCTTCTCCCTAATCAGTCTTAAATTCTTACAACAATTAGTACTAGTAGTACGTATGACTTTCACAAAAGAACATGGATCGTGTGTGCACGTCTTGAAATTTGACATATTCTTTTGAGTTGAATCAGTAAGTTTTGGCTTGGGGGATAATGCCCCTCGATTATGACTTTTCCGGAGACGGAGATAAAGAATGAAGCGGTCGGGAACTCTTACCATCCTGGCATTCGTTTGGCGAAATTGATGAAACTTCTAAATAAATTCGGTCAGAATGTCGGCAGTGAGAGTTGATCCCGCGTGCTTCTATTGCCAATCCGAGTTCAGTGACATTACCGACTGGATCACGGGGACTGGGTGTGAATACGTCATGTTTCTGGTTTTTGACAAAACCTATATTACAATCACGGGGAGAAATTGTTTACTAATTATTGAATACAACATATATGGGGTGGTTTCGCCTCAGCCTGATCTGATTTCTAAAGGGCATATTTAGATTACCTTCTTAATGCCTTGTTTATATTACTAAGATTAGTACGATGGTAAAAGTCATGGTTGAAACAACTTGCGTTTAGACTAAGGAACTTTACTTGGTTGTCGTGCTTGTACTACCATTGTCAGTAAAGAAACAGGTTACAGGCTTAGAGTAAGGAATCTCCATTTTCCATACTCTAAGGTTACACGGGAGAGGTTTAAATTATAAAATAATTAATACTAATGAATTGATTGTAGCGTAACATTTTGTAGATTAGTTCTGCCATCATTCTTTTATACTTTAAAAGTGATACGCACCACTAGGATGCTATATATTTCGAGAAAGAAGAAGATTAACTCACCAAGTGAGTGGCGCTTAACGGCCATCTTGCGTTTAGATAAATAACGTAAGAAGATAACCGTCGTAAGTTGACGCTGGTTAAATTTGAAACCCGCGCTAACGGTTAACTTGTGTTTACATGACTAAAATTACCTTGATTACCGGTAACCATGGTAAGATGGTAGTAATGTAAACAAGGCATAAGGGAATGGTCTGAAGAGGAGGAAGAAGAAGACGAAAACACAATGCAGAAGGTGTTGTTAGTTACTAACTCTATGGCTTACGGAGCTCGTAAGTTCATTGCAGCAGTAACAATCGTTGCTCATTGGATTGTATCCTGGGCAAGATAAACCTAGTTTTTATCATGACTATTTACTTCTCTAAGATCTCTTCTAATATTGTCATCTCAACGGTCTCTTTCCCTCCGGGTTATCAACCACGATGGAATATAATATTTGCCCCCCCCCTCCCCATTACAAATACATGGCCTGCCCATCTTAGCCGCCTTTATTTCATTATTCTCATAATTTCGGGTGAATCGTACGGTCTGTGGAGTTTATCATCATGCAGTCTCCTCCATTCTCCAGTCATTCCGTTTCGGCCCGTGTATCTTTCTCAAAACCTTATTTTGAAACACGCAATTTATGTTCATATCGCAACCATAAAATATTACGGTCAGAATAACCGTTCTGTGCATTTTCAGTTTTAGCTTTCTTTGTATTCGTCACGAGGTTAGGAGTTCTTGACTGAATAGAAACATTCGTTGCTCGATGCTAAGCGACTTTTTATTTCTTCCGTGACCTCGTTATTATTTGTTGCGTATACAGCCTTCACTGGTGAATAAACTTTTCATTTACCCTTCAATTGCACAGATTAATAACTGGAATATCTTCAACGTAAATAAAGATTATATTAAAATGGCCGATGAGAACCATTTTTGAATTGGAGAAATTGCACAATGTAGCGGTCTGTTCTTACCCATATGCCCAGGATTACCAAAGGTTTCTCGATAATCAAAGACGAGATTTTTTTTTTTAAGTTATATTTTACAAACAATATGTAAGTTCTCTGAATCAGCCTCCATGCTCCTATTGGCAACGTCCTGGGTTTTGGATCGATAGTGCGAAAGCGCGCAAGTTCGAGTCCCACTGCCGGCCACCGTGACTGAAGTTTTTCAGGAATTGATTCTTGATTAACGTTCTAACGAGTTGGTGAGCTTCTAAGAACGGGAGCTACAGTTTTTGTTAAAGTGGGCTCCGAACCACCACTCCCTTCAATAGACCCCAGTGGGAATTGAAGCCGTAATCACGAGCACAGAGAGTGAGAAAGCTAATCTCTCACCCACCCTGAGTGAAGAGGTTTTGGAGAGTTTTCATTAGTTTTATCTGGTGAATTCCAGGAACGTACTTCAACTTGGGCCCTGACCGCTCCCTTTACAATCTCTTCAGTTGGCTTAGATCAAAAGATGCCAGTTCAATCCATATAAAAGAAATTAGTTAATTAATTAACCACAACTTTGGATTCCATCATCTTCTCCAAAATATATCTTTATGTATAAGAATTCGGAAAAGATATTTTCTCTGCAACATTCTATTTTTAAAAAATATGCGCATTTTAAGTTCTTCTGCAAGAAATATGATTATTGTATGTTAATACTAAAATTATGCACTTTTATGTTAAACAAAGCTTCACCGAATACACAACAAGTATCTCTTACGGAATTTCCATATCCTCATGCCATATGGGCGGTATGGACAAACACCCGCTAATAGCATTGGACACTTACAGTAGGCTTGCAACAGTTCGACATGTTAAGTATACAAGTTTGCAAACAGCTTGACATGACACTTTGCAAGTCTCTTTTAAACTTGAAACAAACTTAAAACAAAAAGTGTTGATTGACACTTTACAAACTTGCCGCAAAGTTTGTCGTGATACACTTGCTGCAAGGATAGAAGTGTGAAAGGTCACGGTTGGTACGTTTGCAGTAACTTTGCATCAAGTTAACAAATATGATGTTTACACTTCAAAGTTTGCAGCACGTTTATTTTAAACAAAAAAGAAACAACTTTGACGTAACAAGCTAGAATCAGGTCACGTGAATACTTGATGCAAACGTCTATGCTATTAGGGGCCGTGCGCGTGGGTTTTTCTCGGAGTTTTCTCGTTTCCTCCCACTTTCTTCATTCCACCTATTCATCCCATCATCATCCATCCGCCCTGAGCCAAAGATACCGAAATGCCTTACAAACTAAATTCAATTCCTTCTAAGTATAACTGAATTTCGATGGAACAGGTGTTGTGCCTGGATGTGGGTTAATGACCCAAAGGTCCTTGGAGCAAAGAAAACCAATAGTGGTTTCCTATTATCGTCCATTATTAGATCGAGACAACGTCTTATAAAAGCGTGAGCTAGGTTTAAAATGAAACCCGAACCACTTATACTTCAATGTGTTTCCAATATGGGGATCGATTCCAGGGCCCCTTTATTTAGTAAACTACAAACAGAAGTATACCAATCCACCAGAAAAACAACCTCGTGAGCTTTATTTAAACATGTACCAAACTTCGTTGCATCATCCTCTAAAATATCAGTGACTCCAGGAAGGAGTGAGGTGCTGGTAGGGGGTGGGAGTAGAAAAAAAATATATTCCGATAATATGAGTTGGAGGTGCTTAGTGCTGTTGTATCTCGAATATCCGTTTTTGTTTCTGGCGTTGCACTGGAATGTAACACAGTAACGTTTAAGTGGTTAGTACGCGATGGCTAATCAGCCTCTTCCGTTAACATAAAATGTCTAATGATCTTTTCACTGGATGTTGTTGTCTTCGAACGCGTAGCTTTTTTTCTCGTCACTTATCCTCTCTCTCTCTCTCTCTCTCTCTCTCTCTCTCTCTCTGTGTATGTGTGATGTGTTATTTTCCCCAAAGATTAACTTAGGTTACATTAATAGGGCCCGATTCTTGTAGTGGCGGCGTTTTTCAAAAGATTCTCATCGATTCTTTTATTTTTATCCAAACCTGAGTTTAATGATCTTTCAGTAACACTTTCAAAGATAGGAGCACAGCGTGATGTATGATTCGTATCCGCAGAGAACGACGGATATACTAGATACACAGTAAGAAGCTGATATGCGTGAGAAATGAGGAAAAAATAGTGTAAACATGTTAGTGGTCTACTGGTTAGTGGTCGCAGTCATTGGATCAATACTGGGAAGTCACCCAGTTCGAGTCTAGCTGCCGGTCATACTGACTTTGACTTGTCAGGGTTCTCGATAGTGTCACCAGACAAATGCCAGTAGTATCCCTGATAGCAGAGTCAGCTTGAGATAGCTTTCCTCAAGATGCGCTTTTGTTTATATCTTTATATTGTCTATACGATTTCATTCTAAGTTGACATAATTCAATCAACTGTCTTTCCTTAAGAATCCCCATCCTAAAGTTGCTATTACTAGAATTGAATTTTTATTTATGGCCTTTTGGCATCTAAGGCTCAAGCCGTGATAGGAGAGGGAAAATGATTCGGAAAGGTATCGGCCAGGTCCTATGTTGAAGGTGCCATCCCGGCATTTGTCTGATTTGACGGAGGGAAACTTAGAAAAACCTCAGTCAAGATGGTCGGCCGCTGGGATTAAACCCACGACTTCCCGAATGCTACGCCAACGCTCTACCACTGAGCTACGTTCTATTATTATACTTTGTTAGTCGTACAGTTTCGTGGTATTCTATAGGTTAACCTAGTATCCATTACTCCAAAGGTGCACGCATTTTCTTATGAATTCTAATTTCCTGTAGGCATAGGGCCTACTTATCCTACAGACTACAACCACTATTACGTCATTACTAAAAAGTAACAGTTCCGTATATTTGACAGTCATTCTTTAGATCAATGGGTTTCAAAGGCCGCACAGTGGGCTGAAATCCCCAAAAGCTGGTCAATAGTTAAAAAAAATAATCGATTTTATAATTTTTAGGTCTTAGGTCGAATACTAGAATGTTTGAAGTATCGAATTCCGTTGAAACATCTGTCCCTGCGGGAGAGGCATTCATTTGAAAAGTACCGTTTGACCGGTTCGGTTGTAGTTAATGTGAACGTCAAGAAAAAGTATCATAATTTTGTTAATTTTCAACTTTTTTGGATTTTCAAAATGGAAGAAATAGATGAACGTACGTAGATTTGTAATTGAACAAATTAAAGCTGAGAAAAAAAAAGTTGAAATTATCACAAATTATCGTTACACGATAAAATTACAAAACATAATTTTTACAAATGTAGAAAAACAATTGTGAGATCCGCAGAATTTCGTCAACATCTTGATTGTACGACACACTCAATACTATAATCTAATGGAATTCACAAGAAATAGTTGCCCATAGGTGGGTGCCCTTGCAGGATTTATTAACGTGTTTCCCATTAGTTGTCCAGAATTCCAAAAGGCTAATTATTGGACTGAAAAATTAATAATGTCAATAAATATGGACATACAAAGTATTTGACGCACGGAGTAACATATACCCCAGGTCATTATACCTGTTAACAAGTAAAAATACCTTTTGGTCAATTGGTCAAATCTGGAAATTATACCTAGGAATTTGTCCGCCATTTTGAATTTCGACTTTATAATCATTATCAGTGACCTCGAAAATATAACGAAACTAATTTTCAGCCCATTTGGAGAATTTTTAAGGAAAAAATTTCCCGACATATTGGATCCGCCATTTTGAATTTTTGAACTTTACTTCATAATCGTTAGCAGTGACCTTGAAAACCTATGTGTACATAATATCATGCAAATTGAATAATGTTTTCATATTTTTAACCAGATTTTTGGGATTTCAGCCCACTGTGCGCCGGTCTACGAACCTACTGTACCGGTCTTCGTCCAATTAATATATTCAGTTATTTAACACTCATGTGTTTGTAGATTTCGTCAGTCTAAAGTTGAGAGAAAAGTTTACATTTCCTTTCCAAAAACAACTACAATCTGAAAATTGGTTGACATCTTTGAACGTAAATTAAACCTCTAACTTAGCGGCATTTTTCCGATCCGTGAAAGATTTTTGCTATAGTTTGCCGGTCCGTGAGTATAGGGGTTGAAAAATACTGCTGTAGAATTTGTAACCATAATGTTAAACCTTAGCTTCTTCAAATATACAATGGACAAATCTACATAGACATATTTCATGATCGATTACCCTCTTCATGACCTCTTATCCTTACCTCCCCCCCACCACCACACACACAGCTGAAAATCCTGGCCTGCTAGAAAGTCTGTATGGAGGAAGAAACTTGGGATTTAAAAAGCTTAAAATGCAAAATTAAAGCATTTAGCCTTGTTTTACTTTGAATATAATTTTATAATAAGGTAAGTGTACCGATTATGGCCCGGGTCCCCAATACGGCCCACCCACCACCAGATCTCTGCAGCTTTTCGTTGGTGCTACTAGATGTCACTGTAAATGATATCCTTATGACAAGAGGAAGCATTGCTGAGAGACTCATGTGTTAGCGAGTGGCGTGAGCGGCAGCAGCTTCAGTTGAAGTGGCATATTGAGCAAAAAAATATTTTGCTGTTATTTTAGCAAAGCAAGTAATGTTTCGTTTCAGTATCTATTTTTGAAAACGTAATCAGTATAATGCATGGATAATGTAGCTATGTGAGCATACCTGAACATAAAATGTGTGTGATGCAATAAATTACATTGTGTAACTAGCAGGCCCCAGAAAAAGTAAAGAGGTCAATAGTGCCCAATATGGCCCACTGTGGCACGCAGGCAAGATGAGCCATACTGTGCAAAATGCAGTCATAACTGTTTAAAATGAAATAATTGGATATTTGAAATGTTTGTACAGAACACCCATCATCATAATGTTTAATAATTAAAACGACGATAATACCAGCTAATAAGGAAGTTCCAATACAAAGAATAAGAAGATTACAACCAAAACAAAGCAAGAGTCATCACGTTTAAAACGACCAGAATTTTAGAAATTGCTTCTAATAGTCCTGAAGAACCGGCACTGAGTTGGTTCAAGTCTTGTGAATCTTGGTTTTGTTACCTTTTTCAGGCAGACAAGGTTGCAGACGTGCATATTTGCGTGTCATAGCGCAAATATGTTCATGAAGAGTGTGCTGGAATCACCGCTAAAGATCACAGAACATTTCGTTGTCCCTCATGTGAGACGTGACGTTCTAAACTTCTTCGTTTGTGTTACACGTCTTCTTATTTACTCATATTTTCTCTTCTTGAATATTCACTTGTTTTTCACCAATTTTGGCATTTTGTATTAATACAATATTCTTGGTTTTGTAATGTCATATAAATTATGTTAGCTTGTAATGTATATCTCTCAGTATGTAGCATGTATGAGTAATACAGAAAGATTACACATCACTTTTGCCATACGCTCTTGTTTTCTATAGGGGGCCACATTAGAAACACCATGTTCTCAATATGGCCCAATGGCAACATTTTAGTTTTCGATTCATTACATTTTTATACGTCATTTCTAGGAAGCAAATTTATTTTTTTAATTTGTCCAAATAGTCTCCCTATTTGATGGTTCAGTCCATTCGTACGAATAAATAGTCTTTCTTAGTGAAAAAATCAACAAAGCTTAAGTGGGCCATATTCGGGTCCCCTACCTTACTAAAAAGAGAAAATTTTGCAAAGCTGCTTTCCGCAATCGTATTAAAATACGATTTTTTCTGTTTTTGCAAAAAAATACATCGTTTTTTGCACACTCGTGTTCATATAAATTGACCAATGGAAAATATTTGTAAATAAAAAAAATGAACAAATTTGGCAACAGAAGTAATATACATGGCAAACGCAATTCGTAGAATTGAATTTTTTTTATGGCCTTTAGGCATCTGAGGCTCACGCCGGACTAGGGTAGGGGAAAGGATTCGAGAAGGTGTCGGCCAGGGCCTATGTTGACGGTGTCATCCTTGCATTTGCCTGGTGTGACTGAGAAAAACCTCTGGATAAGCCTCATTCAGGATTTTCGTCCGCTAGGATCGAACCTAGGACCTCCGGAATACTACGCCAACGCTCTACCACTGAGCTACAGCGGCTCGGTTGCAACAGAACATTCATTTTAAATCCATATTGAATATCTTATATTGTGCAGCTTGTTGTAGTTAAAATTGTACTCATATGTCATTTTTATAATATTAAAAATAATATGACTTTTAGGCAATTTTTGCTCAGGTCAGCATAGGGTAAGGGAAAGGATGTTAGAAGAAAGTCTGCCAGGAAGTAGTTTGAAGGTGCCATCCCGGCATTTGCCTGGTGTAACTGAGGAAAAACCTTGGAAATATCTCAGTCAGGATTGTCGGCCGCTAGAACTGAAATCCAAAAATTACCGAATGCTTTCCCGCTGAGCTATGATGGCTCGCTCTTCTTTTTGTATGATATACCTCGTGGAGACATCTATGATACATACGAAGAAGTTCGTTATTCTAGATAAAAAAATGTCTGCTTTGAAGTCCATTTTTCTTGTTTTTCTCAATTTCCTCAAAAACTAATAGTTTTATTAAAAATGAAGCGAAAACTATAAAATAATTATATTATTATTATTAATTGTATTTAGAGTGAAAGAAAAATTAGTTATCATGAAAATAGATAGCCCAATAAAATATTAATTAATTCCTATTTTATTAACATAATTGATAATAATAGAATTATTTCGTTGTTTTCATTTTTTCGATAAAGATAATAGTTTGTGAGGAAATAAAAAAAAAATAGACCTCAAAGGTATACTCTTAATAAATGGTCAAATTGGTAAAACTAGGCCGATATGTGTTAAGAATTAAGGCTCGGTATATCTTACGTTTCTCTGTTGTTGGTGTTTTATTTTTACCTGGAAATATAGAAGGAAGACTTTGTATAATAAATTATTGAAAACTTATGTAAGTACTATTGTAATAATAAATATAGCCTGTTTTGAAAAGAGTAATGATTGGAATTCAAAGCAATGTGTGAATTAGTGTTGATAAACTTTATTTTTATATGGGCCAGTCTAGTAACTTTGGACTTCGGCCCGTCACGATTCGCCTTTAGCTGTTAAAATCCACACCCATGCCCCTTCCGGGACTCGAACCTGGAACTTTCGAGCCGATGACCTACCGACGCAGACCGCTCGGACTGCGAATTAACGTTGAAGCTGGCGTTTAGGTACTACTCCGAGACATAAGGATAAATGTCCGGTATTTATCACTCATGGGTTAAAATGCCGGGATGGTACCTTCAACATAAACCCTGAACGACACCTTTCCACTCCCCTATCCCGGCCTGAGCCTTAGATGCCTAAAGGCCATACATAAAAAAAATCAAAATTCATTGGTTAAAATAAAATTGGAATCATTTGGTGTATATGGCAACATCATTAGATCTGTTCCTGTGAAATACAGTCCGACTAAATAAGAAGTATTTGACTATAAGTAAAGCATGGAGAAACTCTTATTTAAGACTAATATTATTATTATCAATCACAAGAAAAATTAAGTTTTGCCAAAAAGATATCTGTATGTAAAATTTAAGAGAATATCCGGTTTTACTTTTTAAAAGTGTACCAAACTTTGATGGAAACTTATTAGTATATTTTAACAAACGTGAAATCAGACAAAATAATATTGGAAACTAGACATTGTTGGCCATCTATCGATATTTGAAGACATTTAGCATACCTTTTATTTTCAGCGTGGTGAGGAAAATTCAAATGAATGTTTATAGAGAGCCAACCTTTGTTTTCAAACTCAGTGACACGAGCGCTACTTCCAGACACATTGATTCAGCTTAAAAACGAAGTTGCCAAGGTTTCTCAAGGCATTGCCGGTTACGCTCATGGTCAGAAATATAGGTTGTATCCAATGAAAGGCCTCTATCTAAAAGCGATACTAGACTGACTGCTACCATTGAAAATATTCATGAATGTATGAAGCCAAGGAGCGGGGAGAACACTTACTCTCGTTCGCCCAATTCCAGTCTATATCAATATGGACCAGATTTTCGGTTCTAACTCAATTTTTACGCTTGATATCGCCGTGCGGCTCGTTCTTTTTATATGTATGTCTTACTTCTTGCAAAAAAAACGTAAATATTATCTGCAGTATTTGACGAGTATGAGACCTGATATACAAATAACTCTACAATTAAGACTTAACTAATAAAAAAAAAAGGATCGCCAGCAATAAGAAACTTATAAAACTGAGGAAGAACTCATAAACCGAAAATTTGGTCCACATTGGATTAGATTGGAAGTCGACAAAAGAGTATAAATATTTGCACTGGCGTCTATCTTTCGACACTAAGCAGTCACTCCAGTATCGTTATGCAGAGCTCGATGGTTCTGTCAGACATGACGTCATCGACTCAACCACGGTTATTCGATAGGCCAAATAACCTGAATCCGAGCATAACTAACCCCCTTTCCGAATTCAATGGTCCTCCGTTCAGCTCCGTTCTGCTACGTCCCGTTCACTTCCGTTATGCACACTTATCCGAATTAAATAAGTGTTTAAAATTTTAACCACAGATGTCACCCACGTCTGGAAACAGCTGAAAACCCTCTGCGCGTATTGCGAGTGAGTATTGGGCAACGCCGATTCAAGATAGTTTGATGAGAAGTGAATAAGCCGAAAAGCAACATGAATGAAGATAGACCTAGGCGTAGAATTCCCATACCTGTAAGTATTCGGCATATATTAAATAACAACAGATGAAGATTGATAGCTATTCGAAGGATGATCACAATTCTGCAGGTTATTCTGGAACTTTTTGCAAGATAAGTGCGTCTCATGAACTATGAATCACTAAATAATGTTATACCAGGATCTATAAATAACCACCTAAGTCGTGAGCCTTGACAACGTTACGCATTTGAAGCTCTAAAAACACTTCAAATAATTATAATAGTTCTTAATCGTAGTATTCTTAAGTAGACTAGTTATATGCAAAGGCGTCGCCAGGAATTTTTCCAAGAAGGGGAAAATCAGGAGAACATTATATATATATATAAATATGTGTGTGTGTGTATCACTGTCACACATATAGGATAAATTTGCAGATGAATCATGAAGAGGAGCAAGTTATACTCATTTATTTATTTATTACATGCGATTACAAAACGTTCATTAGACTACAGTTTACTATTTTCTTTAGTCAAGATAAAATTAATTTATGGGTGTAAAATTTTATTAAACATCGTTTTCTGGTTAGTTAGAGTTTTCTCCTTTTAGTAGCGCTATCGTTTGTAATGACAAAGCAAGTTATGGCTGTGTTGACACTTTTTGATATCTCAAGGCTACCATCACGTGTTTGTGTTAAGTCAATACAACATAATGTTATTGATTTCGGCGATTCAACACAATGGATGTGCTTTTAATGCTGATTCAACACAATATTAGTAATATCATAGTGTTGAACCACAGAAATCACACAACAAACGGTGTTAAGAAAAAAGTGGTGGTCTCCTCGGGTTACCGGAAAGTGTTTAATTAACACAATCAATTTTTCCAGTGTACCACATTCGCCATTTGTGGAAAGGTGGAAATTCCCAGGCAGCTATAGATGCTTCCGTAAAACATTTTTCGTTCTGACTTTCTAGGAGATAACTTGCTAATAGTTTGCTGAACGATATTAAAATAACCTCAAACATAAAATAAAATTGAAGTCATCATAATTTTCAAATTAACTTATTGGAATATGAACTCAGAACACAGTACAACATTTTTAACAGTAACTTCTCAGTAACGCAGGACACTAACCCATCCAGTATTCTTGAATAATCAGGATCATCAAATGCCTGGCATGTTAGAGCTCGTTGTTTATTACAATATAAATTAATGTAGTACGATCAATGACTATTACATAATTTGAAGTCACAAAAAGCAAGATGGCATAACGTTATAAGACAAAGAAAACTTTCAATAATTCAGGCAAATTTAAAACGGTGAGCAATAGCACTTTTATTAAATTCTGTGTTGGGTGTCGGAGATTACATCTCTGGTGCTAGGGTTCGTCGGATCGATCCCTGCTCATGCCATGTGGGCTTTGTGGTTGACAAACACCGTGTGAGTGGATTTTCTCGGGGTACTCCCGTTTCCTCCCACTCTCTTCATTCCACCACTTCATCCCATCATCATCCATACGGCCTGAGCCACAGTTGCCTAAAGACCTTAAAAAATTAAATTCAAATTCGTAGATTACAGAAAGAGCACATTTTAACAAACATTAATAGATAATTTATTAATTTAACAATTCCTATCGACGAAAAGTTTTGTTAGGTAAAATTTCTGTTCTGCATTCTCCCAGCATGACCCATTCGACTTTAGCCAAAATTATGTAAAGACCTTAAAAAAATCAAATTCAGATTCGCTTTGAGAGCCCTTGGTAATCAGGCTCAATTTTTTAAATATAATGGACAAATCACAATAAGAATGACATTTTAGAAAATGGGTTGGATAATTCTTAAGAATATCTATCAAATTAAGTAATCCATAATTTGGAAATATTTGCTATTGATAAGAAATTTGAAATCCTGGGCTATGCCATGCCGACTTAAGTTAGTGCCCTTCAAATATCTCGGCTATAAAAAATTAGCTTCAAAATGAAATAGTTCATCTCGTTAATGTTAGATGAGTCGCTTTTCAAATATCAGTGTTTTTCTTGATTTGTTCGGAATTTTTAAAAACTAAAAATTAAAATTATTTATAAGGAATATGTATCTTACGATTGACCTACACGTGCTTTTTAAACTTTGTATATAAATGCGTGTGTGTGTGTGTGTGTGAGAGAGAGAGAGGGGGAGGGAGAGAAAGAGAGAGAGAGGAGACGTCTTTTTCATTAACTTTCTAGAGGAACTGTTTGAATATCGTAAAACAGAGTACGTTCACAAGAAATAATACTTACATAATAGTACAACAATAGCATTCATGTTTTTACTTTCGATGCTTTAACATAGTTTGTTTGGTGGCATAAATTGGCGTATTTGTGATTACATACATTGAAATGTTATGGTTGAGGAAATGTAACGGAAGAATCTCAAATAGCATCTTATGGAATGCATGCAGTGAAAAGCACAAAAACATACATCAAATAATTGAAAATAGAATAGTATTTGGTATAAAATCTGAAATCAAGGGGGGCAAGTGCCCTTGCCCCTCCCTGCCGACTTCCTTGCTCATATGTTGACATGGAATCCCATTGGGGAAATCTAACCAACAATATTATTTTCCCAGTGAGAAGTTGAAATTATTCAATGATCATGAAGATATATCACTCAAAACATGGTACAATATCGATAACATAATGTAAAATAAAATCTGAAACTATTAAAATATTTACATTCAAATACTTTAGCACGGTCATTCATTTTAAACTTGCAACACGTGTTCGATTCTACACATTTTTCCGAACTCCCAAGTGAAGAAGGAATTTTGGCATGCAATATCCCGCTCTGTTTTCTTTTCAACATGGCAGCAGCGCGCAACCGAACGGAGGGTCAAGTCACCATCTGGTCCTCCGTTGCTCCGTTCACTTCAATGCTCCGTCGAAGGGGGAATTCGGATAACCATCGACGGTGCATCCGACGGAGCAAGGGTACGGAACGGAGCATAAAGTGCCAATTCGGAAAGGGGGTAAGTTAGTCTGCCATTTTGGTATGACCAGTCAGAATTTAAAAGAGAAAGGAATAAAAGTGATCAGCTTGTAAAACCGAGGTTTTAGTAGTATATATTTAACCAATTTACACATCAGTATTACAAATAATAGAACTCTCTTATATTCTGACTGCACTCCAAGATGGCATCCTGAAGTTAATACGTTCGGATTCAGGTTTTTCAATTTTGGCATCTAATTCTAATAACCTTGGTTGAGTCAATGAATTCACGTTTGACACAACCCATGGATACGGGAGACGGATCTACTTCTAGCGACGCACAGCAAATTAAAGCCAGAAATTAAAATCCATGAGTACCTGACAGGTGTAATTGATTAAAAAAAAACAACTGAACATCATGTTCCGTACAATACCATATTTATAATGTTCCAGTCTTCTTCCTCTCTTCCTTAGCTAGATCTTCCTCCATTCTTTGCTTCCACACGCCCAGGCACAGGCCAACCAATAAGACGCAAATTAATTCCAATAATCCAGGCAGGATTAATCGAAAACCGTCGTCAAGTTGACCCAGCTTAATTGTATTGGGCCAGTCAATCCGTCTATAGAATTTACATCCATGGACACAACCTATAATTAATTCTATATTCATTATTTTTTTCTATAAACGAAAGCAAAAAGAGAGAAGGAGATCGGGTACGTATATTGTCATTTTTGCTTACAAGGGGGAAAGGGGGGCTGAAATAACTGCAATTGTGCTTACGTATGGGGCTTGAAATTTCTTTCTGAACAGGTACGCAACAAGCCTTTTCAGTTTTCACTAACGTCCAACATGCATACTAGGACTAGGGATGGCTGAACGGATGCGCATCCGAGTTTCGGTCTTTCGGATATCCGAATCCGAAAGTATGTAATATCCTATGCAGTAATTGTTTCTGCATTAAATTAAAGCAGCGAAAAGCACGCAGTAACGCGACATTTGATACGGTATGTTATTTTTTGGACCGCAATACATTAAAAGCGTAAATATAGCTCATAGTTTACTATCAAAATCATAGGTTATTTAAACGCATGTATAAAAGTGCAGGAGATGGCGCGACGACACTTCATATTACACATGTAATTTCTTGATGAATAGCTATGATAACGTGTGCAAATTGGGATAAATAGTTCGTAATATACTATATTATGTGCAACAAAATACCTCTCAGCATATAACTACAATACTTCGAATTTGATTTGAATTTTATTTATGGTCTTTAGGCATCGATGGTTCAGGCTGGGATAAGGGAGGGGAAAGGATGCGGGAAGGTATCGGCCAGGGCCTAAGTTGAAGGTTCAATCCTGGTATTTGTCTGCTGTGACTAAGGAAAAGCCTTGGATAGCTTAATCAGTGTACACAGCCGCCGGGATTGAATCCACGACCTCCCGAATGCTACGTTACCGCTCTACAACTGAACTACGGTGACTGGGTGTATAACTACTTCGAGAACTATATTTATTACAATCTACAGGGTACTATACGATGCAAGTTATGTAACTCGACCTACTCGACTTTATTAAATATTTATATCCCTTACATAAGAATAGTTCAAAACTGGTATTCTTTTATTTTTATCCCCACCGATTAATTAATAATGGTGGCCATTTTTGTCTTCCTGCGCATGCCAAAATTTGTGTTTGCAGACATTGACAAAAATTGTAGTACCTCCAGACTGGTTTATTATAGAACATTCTAATAAAAATAATTTCTTCCTTTAAAGTCTGCTTGATAATTTTAGTCCTCTGCATGGAAAGCCTAAAACGTAATTGAACTGGTCAAAAATGATATCTAAATGTGATTGTCCAAACAGAATAAATTCCGATTTTCAGAGGTTTTTTTTTCTCGCACGGAAGAGATTTGAATGTCAACGTTGATTTTTTCTACGCTATTATATTTCAAAGTATCTTGAAGGTATACAAAATGTGAAGGTTGGTATGTGATTTCTTATTTTTTAATGAATTCTTGTAAATCCAAAAATTCGCATTTTATGCATATTGGGGGCACAATATTCCTTGTGGGCAAAAATTTTTAAAATCATGTTGTCCCCATGGGGTATGAAGGTGAACACAACACATTCATAGAAATTTCAAGTTTGATATTTGAGTCTGAATGGAGTTACAAATTTACAAAATGGGGATTAATAATGTTCGTTCGTGCTTTGGTTTTCCCTTATGAGTGTGTATATGTGTGCAAAAAGATCTGTTTTTTTTTTCTGTCTCTTTCACAGCGTAAAGTACATTATCCTACAACTACGCTTACGAGTAAAATAATTTCCGACAGGAAGTGTTTAGAATTATTCTGGTTCCCATGTGCTATGACGACGAATTAAATTAACGTGGTTTTCAAACTCCAGCTGTTGCTTCTTCTTCCACCTCTCTCTCTCTCTTTATATATATGTTTTGCTCTTCTGTCTTCGTCACCTTCCTTTCAAATCTTTTAACGATCAATTATTATCTGTGGAGAGATTCACGTGACGTCTTTCATTCCTTCTTCCTCTGGGTTGACGACCGCTGCCAGTGCCAATCATTCGCAGCGGATGGAATGAATCCCTCCCTGACTTGACTGTTTGGGTAAGAAGACATGATGTCATCCTGAAAGCATATTCCGAGGCGAAATATATCATTACAAAATGATTGTTGCCCATCATAACAATCAGCACTCCGTTAGAAAAATAATAATAATAATAATAATAACTGCGAGGAAAACAAGAGCCTTTGCATGATAGTTGAAAGGTTCTTGGTTCGAAACTGTATGAGGACCGCTCATAATTTGGTCACATTCTTGTACACTCTAATGGCAATTTTAAGGCTCGAATTAATGCAGAAATTTAATTTCAAGATTTTCAAAAACAATATCACAGTTTTGAGGTCTTAGTCTAGTTACGATCTTCGGACTCACCTGCTGACAGCATTCGAATCTTCACGTTTACTGCAAGTTCCTGTTGAGAATACCGTACCCACTAGACTACGGAGGCTAGACACTACTTTATTTATACTCTTCATAACCTGTACTCACCTTGTCAGAATGTGCTTGCTTGTTGTAATGTACAATTTTATTATGTACTTTAAAATTAAATTTTATTTAATCTTTTTGGCTGCAGTTTCAAAATACTTAGACCTACTAAATTAATACTAATGATTCCGCATAAATTATACGTAACTGTAGAGCTCAGTGATTCCGTCAGACCCCCTGTGGGTGGTGTCACCCTCAAATTCTTTACATCACCCCAACTTTAAAATGTTTGTGGAAAAAAAAATGATAGAAACCTTCAAAAACTCCACTTACCCCCTCACAAACTCCACTCACACAAATTTTGACTCTACACCCCCGCCCAACTGAAAACTCTGGCGGAATCCCTGGTAGAGCTTCTAGTTTATTAACCAAACTCCTTCTATTGTAATCTGTTATTAATTCATTACGATCTGAGTATTGGATGATCTTTTCCAGAAATATCATGTATTCCTATTCCAAGGTTATCATATAATATAAACACAGCAGCGAGTGTACACGAACTCATCCATCTGAGTTACGTGATCCTGATACTGACACAATTTGCTTGGCTTTGATATTTTGAACTAACCAGTTTACGGTTAGGTAAGTCAGCTTCAGTGTTTTTATTATTATTATTATTATTGCACACGCGAATGGGAAAAGGGTAGTTGCCTAGTTGGTAAAAATACAAAAAGGTGGTTCGGGAAAAAGAGTCGCTGCCGGGTATCCTGACAGTTTTTTCCCCCAATTTCAGCCGACGAATGCCGGGATCAATAAAGATCCTGGGACTGGATTAAATATTGTTCTCTCCGCAACTAAATTGCCAAGTTTGCGATGCGTTGACACAGTGCGATATGTAATCCGGCGCCTGGCCGTTATCTTCCTCGTCCCTTTCTCGAAAAGGTGATCGTCCAGGAATGTCAGCTTTAAGAGTTGATTGACTATGGTTTATGCCTAGTGCTGCCCATGAGGCGGGATGAAAAAATGTCTATGGAAAACGCGTTGAAATAAACTCTCATAATATGTAATATATACATTTTTTTAATTATTTTTTTTCGAAACGAAAGGTATTCTAAACAAAACATTTTGTATTGCGTTCAGATCTGACAAATACAATTTGGGGAAGTATTACGTAATATTCACGGACGAGATCACCATTATTCATACCACAATAAGTTGACAACAGATGACAATGCCAAGAATATAGTTAATAAAACAGAAGTTAACCAGTTACGGAAAATATTACCTGGAATTATTACAATTAATTTGTAGATGTCGTATTGTGCTGCAGCCAAGTAGCTAAAATTGAATGAAAGGAGATTCATTTTTAAATAAAATAGCACTTTACACGCGATAAACCAAGCGGACACAAACGGGAAAGCCGTCATAAATGGCGAACACGGAGCACCGCTTTTAAAAATTTTCGCGTTACATACGAAGGTCTGTATCAGTACCGAGACGTTTAGAAAGATTCAGTGTTGCAACCGTACTAGTAGATCCGCCATTATAAGCCGAGTTGTGGAAATTTTCACATAGTTTCGTTATAAAATAGAATCGTTAAATCTTAAAGACTTAAGTAGACATTTGCAGCATCCTAGAGTGAGCAAACCTTTATAGAAACATCTTCATTATTGCAGCGTTTGTTCCACGCTTTTGGACAAGTTTTATGACTTGATTCTGTATTGGCTTCCCAGGTGGGCAAAGGCACTTATGTGATTATTTCGGTAGTCGTCGGTCCATCACTGAAAGTAGGAAAGAACTGAAGCCTTCATTCCGTGAAACGTTTATCTAAATATTTAAACATATCTTTATCTTTTAGCTGACTAAAAGAAGTTTTGTACTTTGTAGCTAATATTTTCCTTTGGTTTCTGGGTAATTTTTGCCTCTCACTTTATGATTAAAAGTTACTTTTTAAAGTTCTAAATAATTCGATATACTGTTTTTATACTATTGTTTCCCTTGCCAAAGTTTTCTTTTGGAAATGATTTTAAGTTCAAAATATATAAATTATCTCTGCAATACTCATTAGGAAATATATTTAAAACGTAATTTAATGCATATTGGATTATAATGAAATACTGTTCGCCAACGCAATAACGAAATCCTATTGTTCAATCAGGTGTTCGCCATTCAGCGCCCTTCCCCTATTGTTAAGTAGTATATACTATTACTACTACTACTACTACTACTAATAATAATAATAATAAATGTTTATTAATGTTTAATTGAAGATTTCGTTTTTTACAACAGCAGTCACTTTTTTTTCAACTTTTTTTTAATAGAGAAAAAAAAAACTCCAAATTCCATAATTTTAACTGAATACCTGTGTGAACAGATTATATCAGAAGTGTAGTGAATTTCAGTAAAATATGCAATTTGGAATGTTTTTTTTTCTCGCTCTCATGAAGAAAAACATCAGAATTCATTCAAGATAAAATACAACAATAGCGAGTAAAGCAAATACGTTTTATTTAAAAACTAAAAACGTTTAACGGTATCGTCCACTAACAACTTGGCTTCATCAGACACAATGAATCACATAAACAACACAATTTCTAGTGAGACAGCCATCTGGTTACTGATTGGCCCCTTTCCAGCCAATCCCGTACTGACTACACAAAGTGAATTTTCAGTTATCGACTATCATTGATTTCTCTCTCACCCCTGTTCCTACTACATCGAAGCATAGACCTCATACTAGATAGACTTATCACGCTTCCCCATTTCTGGCAGCGCTAAAAATAATGGATTTTTGTTCAAAGCACGTGATTTTGAATCCATCCGCTAGGTAGCTCTGCCATATACGTCATATTCTACTATGAGGTCTGACGCTGCCAGAAATGGGGAAGCGTGATAAGTCTATCTAGTATGAGGTCTATGATCTAAGCATCCCAAAATAAGCCTTGTCCTGTAGAAATTATTTTAAGACCGTCTTCTACTTCTGCCAGAGCTAGAAAGTTTCCTATTGGTGCTTATGGACAGAAAATTGATACCGAATATCTTCATTTTCTAAGGAACTGGATATCTTTAATAGAAAAGAAAAGTTTTGGAGCACTATAAGAAGTTTATGAACGGGTTGAAATACTTAGAACGTACATTTGTTTCCTAGTTTTTCAGAAATAAATTATTAAAAAAATAAATAATTTTTTTTTCTACAAATTACAATATGTCTAACTTTGCAACCACTTACCCCAGAAAGACCAACTTTTTTTTGTTTTATTCCTTGTGAACAAACGATTCTAATAATTATAATTGCAATCATATCTGATACACCAATAAAAAAATAGTATTTTTACATAACTATTCCAGTCCACCTGTCAAAGGTTTGATGAGAGTAAGCCAGCCGCGCCCCGCCCCTGTCTTCGCTTTTAGTCCGAGGGAAAAAAGAAGGGAGGGGACTACACAAATCCCCTCTTTATTCAGCTTCTACAACAGGTGCCGACGCGAATGTAAACATGCTGTTTTAGAAAACAGCACATACCTGAAAAAATTTATGTAGTGAAGGTGAGATATGAGAATTTTGTAACAGTCCCTATAGCAACATCATATTTGGAAGAGTTGCAAGGTCTATTGTGTGGTTTCCTGAAAAAAAATCTAATTTAGTTTAAAGTTATATGAAAACTCTCTTTTTCTGATTTATATATAAAAAATATATCCTAACGTTACTTTTACTCTCACTAACGAACATCTTACTGCCTGTGTTTATCAATATTCATGTGCCTAATATAAGCTGCAGCCGCAACAGATATATCTATAGAGAAGTTCTGCCTTTTTATTCTTGGAAAAACTGTGAGTAAAGGAGGCATGCAAACAGAAGTACTATTGCATGTCACAAGGCCTGAAACCCTGGAATAACCTATAACTTTGACCCTAAAACTGGCAGGTCCTTTCCAGTCGCTTTGTATTCTCCATTTGTGTCCCTCCTAAATTTTAGTAACTACAAGTATGACAGAGATGATTTTTACACCGTTGGATTCGTCATGGTCTGCAATGGTGAGGAAAACTATGAATGTGACTAGAACTGGCAAGTCCTTTCGAATCGCTTAGTACGCGTATTATCCATTTGTAACCCTACTAGATCTCAGTAGCCACAAGTTCGACAGAGATAAGCCATACACGGTTGGATTAGTAATGGACACCGGTGGGAAAATCTATGAATTTGACTAAAACTGACAGGCCCTGGCATTCGCTTAGTAAACTCCATTTGTTCCTATGACTTTGAAGTTTTTTGAGGGGATATGTTATAAGTCGAATTTATACGGTGGTGCTTTGGTTTTATTTGTAATAAAACTATTACTTAGTTTTTTCTTAGATTATTAGGCTAGGAATTGTTAGATTACAATCTACCTTTGACTTCAGTGGATGGGAAATACAACTATTTTTAATTGAGTAAAATCTGTCACTACTCCTTCCCTGCAAGACAATTATGCAGAGAAAATGATTGATCTAAATTACTTCTGATAGCTAGCTGATAGGCAGACAGACAAACATTCTAAATTATGTCTTCGAATTAAAAAAAAAATCATCTACCATAACTTTGCCCTGGTTATTATTAGGAGAGAAATTAAACAGGCTTTGGAAAAAGGTAATTACTCTTTTTAAGAATAAGAGTACAAAGCCAGAGAGAGAGAAATGGCCCTATTAGCTATACTTAGTAGCTCCCATACATAACAACCCTTTATGCGTTAAAAAAAAAATCAGAAAGTAATGCGTCCTCCGAAAACATTAAATTAAATTATTACTGGCCTATTTCTACGACTAGGCTATTGTAAAAGTCTGTATAACTCAGCTCACATTTTAGTCTATCTTATGTGGACAACGTTACATTAGCTTTAAACACATCCTGTATACGGGGTAGTTCTTAACCTTCGTACCACTGCATTCGGCTCCTATTGCACATATGGTAGAGCTTTGCAATAAAAAAAATGTACATATCAAAGTGCATGTGCAGAATCACATGATGATGTTGCTGAAAGCAGTGGCGTCCCGGGAATACATCTACGGGAGGCAACTTCAAAATTTTAAATAGAAACTGGGGTTGATTTTGCTCCCTTTGCAATAAGCGCGACATTTTGAATCACTTTTAGAGGAACAAAAGCTTTTGAGTCTTGGCCCGGGCCAAATCAAAATGAATTTATAATTTCTTAAAAAATTCGGTAAAACATTTTGAATTTAATCAAGAAGTAAGAAAGAATAATGAAAAATAATTGGATTCCTTATCCTAACATTAACAAACATAACTGCCACAACACAAGAAAAATTTAGGGGTAGCGTGTCTGCCAACCAAGCGGCATTGGGTATGTCGAGCGTACGAACCCTGCTCCGGCCGGCCATCCTGACTGAGGTTTTCCTCAGTCTCAACAGGCGAATGCCGGGATGGTACCTTCTGTAAGGCTAGGGTCTCTGCCTTTGCGCACTAGGGATG
>JAGDQP010010170.1:4629-45935 GCA_022664845.1 Lepisma saccharinum
ATTAAAACAAAATAAAAAATAAATAAAATAATATATAACAACAAAATTAAATAAAAATAAAATAAAATAATATATAACTAAAATTAAATAATATGTTGTAATTAAAATAAAATAAAAACTATATAAAATATTATATAACTAAAAATTAAACAAAATGTAATTATAATAAAATATAAACTAAATAAAATAATATATAACTAAAAATTAAACAAAATGTAATTAAAATAAAATAAAATGCAAATACAATAAAATGTAAAAGGGAATAAATGGATTAAAAGAAGAAATATTAGGAAGTAACTTGAAATATAATGAATAAAACAAGAATAAAATCAATCAAAGATATAAGTAGTTTTGTCCTGTGTGATAAATGGATGGAAACCATCCTAAGAAAATTGAGCATAATATAATCTTATATAGTTTGTATTTCCGGATTGCGTTCGGAGGTATGGCGCAAACTAACCTCCAGACTAAAAGATAACAAAGAATCGCGACAAGATGTCGGATTAATTTTAGGGTCTGTATTCCACGTGTAATCTAGGGTATTCCTTTGGCGAACGGAGAAAGAAATCTTTTTAAAACTTCCTAGGTAGTCGAATCATGGTTTCTTGAATATATATCTTAAATACTTTGCAATTTGCAAATTTCACCAACAACACTTCCTACTTTAGTAGCAACTTTCAGAAATTTATTTATTTGTTAAGTAGAAAAGCACTCACTTAACGAAATAATCCGCGTACAAAATAATAAGGGATAAAACTATAAAAAGGACAACAGCAGAGTAATATGTTACCGTTAAATCGTCTTGAACACTGGACTGAGTGTATGTAGGTCCGTTGGCAAAGCGTTGGAGTAGCAATCGGCAGGTCCTGCTAACGTTCTCAGCGGTCGTCTATCCTGACAAGTTTTTCCAGGTTTTTTCTTCAGTCACACCAGGCAAATGAAGAGATTGTTACCTAAAAACTAGGCCCTGGCCAACTACCTTTCAAGATGCTCTCCTCCACCTTATCCCACTCTGAGATGCCGCCTAAAGGCCACAAAACAAATTCAATTCATGAAAACACGGTAGCCTGGCAGACTAGACCACCTAACGTTGGTCCAGCAGACTAGACCAGCACTGATTTCCTCTACTATGGCCTTTCAAAAAATACACAAACTAAATATGCCAGACTACATTATATCCAATTGTGCCCATTTAATTGTCAGAACAGCTGGTCTACTTTGTCAGACCACAATTCACACCATTACCAGTAACTTCGTACACATAACTCAATTTCGGAAATTTTTGTACTTAATCTAGTCTGCCTTGCCAATTATAAAGCATATGTAGTTAACTCAGTGAAACTAATAGTAGCAGTGGCAACCCTGATAACGTAAGGAGATTCTTGAAGGAATTTACAGCATGCAGCTAATTCCGTGTTTGACGAAATAATAGGTGCTCAGCCGCGCCCGAATGAAAGCGAAAAGAAAAATAAAGACAAAAGCGGAAGGTGACTAAGATAATTTGTAGGAAGGAAGGGACCAATAAAAGAAAACACAAAATGGGATTCCCCGACTAAAGAATTCCCAAAATAATTTCATTCTCTCCTTCATTCAGTTCCAAATTGCCTTCACTTTTCTTTTCCACCTTTATTTCTCCATTTCCCATTTTTATCTCTCTTCCTTTTTATAAATAAAAGGTATTATATTGTTCTTCCAAATCCCATTAAACGAATGAGAAATGGACAGTTATACTTTTTCTATCACAGCTGTGTTCCTCTCGAAAGGAAGCAATTCAAAAAAAAATTAAAAGAAACTTTCGAAACATCATTCGTTTCGAAGAGATAGTATTGGAATAGAATGGCTGCCAAAACGTTTCGGGTTTTCCCATGAAACTGACATCGTTTTACATCAAAATTAGACACAATTTCGTTATATGGTGTCTGGCAATGGAAGTACAAAAATAATAGATTGGTTTGTGGGGATAAGTAATAATAAAACAATGTCATCTGTTTCTCTGTCTAAATTTTTAGGTGTTCGCTTATTACTAATAAAATTTGTTAACGTCGATTTATTTTGCAATTTTATGAGCTGAGTAGGTACACAGCTAAAACTGACTGTGTTTTAATTTAACACTTTTCGGTGTCTCAGAGCGACTACCATTTTTTTTTTGCATTAAATCAACCTAACACCTGTGTTGATTTCGTTGATTCAACACAAAGGTATGTTGTTTATGTTGATTTAACACAGTGGAGGGTGCCATGCCGGCACTATCACAGTGCTGAATCACCGAAATCACACAACAAACTATGTTGATATAACACAAACGAGTGGTGGTCGCCCTGGAACACCGAAAAATGTTGAATTAATATCTTGCTGTGTTAAGCTTGTCACAAACATGAGGGACCACGCCCAACGGAGAAACCTATTTCATTAATATAGGCACCATCTTGACATTCGCGATAGTACAATTTTAGAAAAAGGCCCATAGAAGTAGGGTAGACTAGAGCTATTTCAGTCAAGGGGATAATTCGATCAGAGGGGCAAGAACAGTCTGCGCTCTATCGCCTGAAGTACCATTTGTTGGGTTTTGTTTTCGCAATTTATGAGTTTTGACTTGTTTTCTTCTTCTTCTGATTAATATAGTTCATTCTGATCGAAATAGCACCGGGTTACCCTATTTCCTGTGTGCACATCAGCACGTCGTCAACGGGCTGACCCTAACTTTGTACTATAAACATATTTGGGCTTGCTTTCTGGGTGTTGTCTTTGTAGAAAGGATATTAGAACATTAATTTAATTTTTTTTAATTTTGTTTGGTTGTCTTTCAATTTTTTTTGTTTTATTTTTTTATATATTATTTTTCTCTGTTCATAAATATTACACAGACGAGGAGTGGATTATTAAAATATATGATGTATACAAACAGTTAAAAAAAATCTCGAACTGCAGTGTTAAAAATTTTGTCAACGTTGTAAGAAATTCTCAGGGAAGTTCCGCATATTTTTTTTTTTTTAGTATTTCATGTTGTTTCGTCGTAACCAAGAAAAAAATCAGAGACTTTTCGTATGATTAGCTGAATAATTTTCTGTTTTCAGCTCTGCGCATGCTCAGGATAAAAAAAAACTGTTTGTTTTCATAGCTGTGCGTACAATGTTGATCAAGAATGCTGCCGCCATTTTTAGTTAGTTCTTGTTTGGATGTAATGGGAAATATTTTCAGTCAATGGAAATTCCGAACCCTAATATGACGTAAGTCGTGGGATCAAACTTAGTTTAAGTGTTCCGGATTCAGCCAACATAATTCTAACACTGTATCCTGTTTTCTTTAAACTGGCAATTTAGAGCAGTCTGTTCAATGTTTGACTTCTAACTGATCAACACGTATTCAAATACCTTCCAGGCTTCTTCTTCTTCATTTTTCTTCCTCCCACGAATGTGGGAACTATACGATGGATGGCTTTTATTAGCCAAGATACTGAAAATTCCCATGCACCTATCATTGTCTAGCTTTTCTCCAGAAATTTATCGGAATTTTTATTAACATATGTTAATTAAACTTGTTTTATTTTCAGAGTTCTATAATTTTCTGTATATGCAATTGATAAAACAACTTCCCTCCCAGAATCATATTCATTTACCAACGCAACTTACAAAATGTAGTAATAAAGTCTTTGACTTTGAAGATATAATATGCTTTTTATGCCTCCATCATCAGTTTTGACGTCACAAAAGTAAATGTTGGGGGTCAGTGATCTTTACCAAAATGCTCATAAAATGGCATTTTTCCTTACTTTCCTTTCTTTCAAATCAAGGACTGGAAGATTTGTTTGATTTAGTTTGTAAGAGGTGAAGATATTTTAATTCGTAAGAGATGTTACAGATAAAATGAAATAAAATTAACGGGCGCTAACAGCACTAGACGTTGCACATGTAAAGTCAGAGTTTACAGAAGAGTTTCATTTACAAAACATAAAACGAAAGGATTATTTTGGAGAGACAAACTCGCTCCGTTTCCTGAATGAATTTTTGAACTAGTTTCAAACGTTGTTTGCTATGTACAGTCAAGGACAAAAATTTGTACCTAGTCCTAAAATTTATTCTACGAATAACTTTGGATTAGATAGACCGATTTGAGTAGAGTTGTTTGAAAATCAGGGTTCTCTTTAAGTTACAGGAAACCGTTTCGAAATCAGTCAATCTATTCCAAATGTATTCAGAGAAAAGAAATAGGACTAGGTACACAATTTGGCGCCGACTGTACCTAACCTTCATAGAAAATGGGAGATAAGTTCAGGTTCTAATTTCGATAAGGTAATCAATGTATCAGTACCGAATGAATATTTCGTGTAGGTTTACTAGATTTAAAAGGAGAGTCCCGTATGTTGGTATTATCGTCAGTAAAAGTGCAGAGTGACCGGTTTGTGTCATGTTTAACCTTACAAAAAATACCCATCGAACATTTTCTACGAATATACCGGGTTATCCCATAAGTAATGACGTATGTGCAATGACAGTTGCAATGACGCCATCTGACGAGCGAATAGCGAAGAAGACAGCATGTGCCATAGCTGAGTCATATAGGGCACTTGATTGTGCAGCCGTGTGTAGAAGGAGAACGGTCTACTCCACGTTTTGGAAGTGTGGCTTATGTTTGATCATGGCTGTGTCGTAGGACCACATACGGCAAGTCATGCTGGATAAATTTCACCAGGGACATCCAGCCAGAGTAGCGGCACGAAACATCTATGCCGTATATGGTCAGGGTGCTGTGGATGTGAGAATGGTGGTTCCAGTCGTTAAGTCACGAATAGAGAGACCTGTGCAGCTGAACAACAATGCCCTGCGAGCATCGGTGGAGGCAAATCCAATGCAAACTGTTGAAGAACTGACCACCAAATTCCATGTCACCCATTCGACCGTTCATCGTCATCTGCAGGACTTTGGTTACGTGTCGAAACTCGAAAAATGGATACCCCATGTGTTAACGCCTCAACAGAGGAAACAGCGAGTTGACATCTGCAGTTCCCTGCTCACTGTCACAGACGTAAGCTATTTCTGGACAGAATGGTGACAGGGGACGAAAAGTGGGTCCTCTACCATAACATTACACGCAAACGGCAGTGGATACTAAAAGGGGAGCAAAGGAACTGTGCCAAAAAGAATCTCTACCCCTGCAAAGTGATGTTCAGTGTTTGGTGGGATATCCGTGTGACAGGGAGAAACTTTCCCACCAAGCGTTTTCACCAGATGTTGCACCAACAGACTACTGTCTTTTTTACAGCCTGCAAAACCAGCTTGCCGCGAAAACACTGCAAAATAAGGATGGCATGCGACGAACAGTTCTTTGCCTCCGTGGCTTCTTGCAGCGGGGGATTCAACAACTGGTTGACAGGTTACAGAATGTTGTGAAGTCCGATGGAGACTATTTTCCTGACTAACGGTAGTGTTCCAGTAAGTTATCGTTCTTTCCCTCACGATGCAAAAATACAACATTACTTATGGGATAAGCTGATAAGTGAAAAATAGTAAATTAAAGTTCTTTGGTGGGGAAAGGTTAAATTAAGTCAACTTACGTGGAATATGTTCAGATGAAGATATTACATATGTCTTGCTAGGTGCTACGTATATCAAATCCAATCCTATATTGGAATAAATAAAATAAAATAATTAAAAAAAGAAAATAAGTAAAAGATAATGAATAGAAGAAAAAATTAAATGAAAATAAATAAATAAATAAGAGAGAAAAATATGCTGGGGGGGGGAAGAAAAGAAATAATATCTATTTGCAATATTAATATGTTTACCTGTCTTTGTGTTTTGAATATTCTAGTAAAAATGCACACGGTAGAAAAAAAATGTTTCCCAGTATAGCAATAAGGGGGGGGGGTGTCAGCAACTGACTCCAGCCTGTTTGTTTGTTAATAACTTCTGTAATTTTTCTGAGTTATGACTTGAAACTTGGTGACATTTAAACTATGTTCTTTCCGGACATAACCCCATAAGAAAACTTCTTTCCCCACGAAATAAGTGGGCAACAAATATAGTTTTTATTGCATACCCATGAATTCTTTGGCATATACATTCATTTTTCCGTAAACGGATCATTTATTTTGTTGTTTATTAAAATTTCCAGTAGATGGCAGAAGAGATATATTTAGTAAATTTTCCTGTGTTATGTATATAAGAAATCTGTCAATATGGTAACATATTTTAGAAAATAATACAGTTAAATTTTAAACTATAAAATATTGTCAGTTTGCTTTTATTAATTATTCGAGATAGTCTTCATGTTACAAGTACATCTTCTCCAGACACACGGCCAAGGAAGATGATATTGCCATTGGGAAGTATCGAAGTGGTGTTTGCTAAAAACGTATTCAATTTCCTGAAGTAAAAGAAATCATGTGTAATAATTCTTTTGCAAATAACAACCTAATTTAGTGATTTAGCGAGGGATATTCTAGGAAGTTAGAGTAATGTTTTTTATCAATTGTTTTCATAGAAAAGAAAAAAGTGGCGGATCCAGGATTTTCGTGAGCAGGGGGCGTAGGTGGAATAGGCTAGGAATATTTTTCCGCTATGTTAATATCATACTATATTATTTATCAACATTTATCATTTTTGATCTCATTATTGCTTATTGTTATCGTGAAATTTAACACCGCTATCTCCAAAAATTAATAGTTGTAGATAAACTAGGTTAGTTGGGAAAATATAGAAAACTTTTGATAGTAAAATTGTTGAAATAATGTAATAAAATAAAGGATTTTTCCCTCAAGGGGGCACGCGCCCCCTGTGCCCCTCTCTGGCTACGCTACTGAAAGATAACTTCAAATACATATTTGTTGCCCTATATCCTTCTAAAATATTCAATTATACATATCCTACCTGATTTCTTATTTGTAAGGCTAATTACAATGATAAGAGGTTTAGAGTCAGGAGCTGATCCCCGCCTTTGGTGACCGCTGATTGGTTGATTACAAGCATACCGTAATATGCGCTAAATTACTTTCTGCAAATGAATTACGTAGTTTTGAGCACTTATACTGTGAAATAGGAGAGCATTTTAATTAGTATTTTCACGCTTTAATTCAGGAATTCTTTCCTTTGACATTTGTTTTTTAATCTGAGGTCTCTTGACAACTCGCATTAAAAGTGAAACCATAATTCAAAATGAACCAACCACATTCCCTTGTCAATTGGCTGTAGTTTACTTGGACTAAAGAGGTTACATGAACTTTAACCCTCTTTGATTTTTCATCATCCTAATGGCAGAGACTGTGTTGCGTATCCCCTATCCTTTGAAACAAAAACCCCATCCATAAACTTGTATCTGTAATACGATAATTCAATCCACTTGACTAGCTGTGTGGTGGAAACAAGCTAATGCGTTCTATGGTCAGGTTGAAAGAGAAAACCGTCAGTGTGAAACAAAAAATATCACATTCTTTATTTCCTCACAGTGTTGCCATGTTAGTAATGAAAATGTATTCTCTGTTTAACTTTTTAGACCCTATATAATTACTCTTCAAATGAGTTAACTATTGATCACCTTTTGTATGAGAGGTGAAAACGATAACCTCGTCATTCAAGTAAAGTTTTGGACCGGGTCTGTGTTTGGGAATCGGTCTGACACGGCGGGCAAAGTAGAGAGTTAATTCTGTCTTTATTATACGCTATTGCGTTTGAACAGTGTTTCTTTGAAGGGCGACCAGGACCGAGTATATTTCACAAAATACGATAATACGACGTCGAAATATTAATAACAATAGTAATAACATATGAAAATAAACTCCTGTCCCTAGAATCACAAAAATAGCGCCAGAAGTATTCAAATAAATAATTCTTTTCTCCGAAAGGATATTCTGAAAGAATTCGAACTGTTAATTAGGATAAAAGAATTAAAATCTTATAAAGCTTTCGGAGTGAAGTTCACCTCTCAAAGGAATGTCGCAAATTAAAATATTGATTTATTGAAACCATAGGAACAAAACCTGGTCCAGATTGGACCATTGGATCAAGTGGGTCTAGATTCGATTATTGGACCGGGTCATCTATATCCGGAACAGGTCGGCCATTGGATCACCAAAAGAGATCCGGTTTCAGCTCTGTCTTGTATCCTGTTTCGTCTACGGTCAACATTTGAGCCAGGGATTTGAAGAGTTCCAAGAACTTTTTGGTTCATACATGAAATATAAAGAATCGATCGTCTTTGAGTAACTGTCAATAACTACTTTATCTTTTGAACCCCTAAAGCTTTAAAATAATGTTATCATGTGCCCCAGTTTCATTTTTATTTTTTGTAAATACATTCCGAGTTTTCCATGTGTATGGCACCATGATACCAAGAATAGTATCCCTGGGGAATATTCTTGGCATATTTTCAACGTTCGAGTTATATTACCCCAATATTGGAAGTTAAAATGGAATATTCATATATTTTGCAAATTAAAATGTAACATTCCTGCAATATTGCAAGTTAAAATGGAATATTTCGGCAATTTTGCAAGTTAAAGTGGAATATTTTTGCAATGGAGCATTCCTGTAACTCCTCAAGTTAAAATGGAATATTCCTGAAATATTGTAAGTTAAAATGGAATATTTCAGCAATATGCTATGCTGTGTGAGTGAGGAGGTTCAATATGCCGTTGCAAAACCCCATCACAGGATTTCTTAAAACCATTTCCTCAGTTCCATAAGTCAGATGGGCACTTCCCTTCTGATCTCTTTTCCTAGAAGTTGTGTGTAATCGTTTACACTTGTGCAATGTTTAATTCATTCTAAAAATCCAGTACAGTTAAAGTTAATTAAAAAGTAATTCATATTGTCAAGTTCCGCCATCACCTTCGTCATAGCGTTGTGGCACGAGAGCTGTAGATTTCCCGAAGCGAGTTTACACTTTTGTGTTTGTCCTAATATTAAATCGAGATGAGTTGAGGGGAATTGTATTTATGGTCTTTGCACATTTTTAGATCGCGTCGGAATAGAGCAGACAAGAGAATATAGGAATGATTTGTTATCAGGATATTTTCTAGACTTGAATTTATTTATGGTCTTTAGGCATCTATGGATCACATCGGAATAGAGTACGGAAAAGGATGTTGGAAAGGAGTAAGATGAAGATATCATCTCGACATTTGCCTGGTGTGGAAAAACTCTGCAAACATCAGTCCGGATAGTCAGCCGCTAGTGTCAAACCCAGGACCACCGTCATGCGAAGCCAACGACCTACCAACTGAGCTACGGCCAGTCGGTCAGGGTCATTTCTAAATAGATATCTTACAAGCCTAACGAGGAATGGTCTGATTCAATTGAAACTTTATTTATCAGAAAGAATCGATTACATTGTGGTGTAAAATGATAGAATTACGATGAAACTCAAGCAATGATTCTGCCAGATGCACCGGGTTACCCCCAAATTCTCGAGTACCCCCAGCTTTAAAATTTGTAATCGGTAGAAACCGTGCAAAACTCCACTTACTTGTACTTTACACCCCAGCCCTCCAAACTGAAAATCCTGGCGTAATCTCTGAACTCAAATAGCTCGGAAATATTCCGCTTAGGAAGCTGAGAGAATTTGAAAAGTACTGTAACGTCAACGAGAGAGAAAAAGTAACACATTCCCAGTTTGTGTATTTTCCCCCCTTTTGCTTTGTTCCTTGGTGAATGTCATTTTATTCTCTTTCAAGAGGTGTCAAATTCCTCTGTCTTTTTACGCGTTACGACCAAAAGGATAAACTCAGTAATTAGTTTCACGTTTCACAAACGTTCAATTGACGTTGGTTTCAGATACGGTTAAAGAAAATTAAGAGGAGAGCAAAGCGAGAATACTACTTAGAAATCCGTTTGGTAAAAAACCTGGTATTCATGTTATATGATCCTGCTGGTAAATAAAATCTCAATAGGCTACCCTTTTAGTAATCCTTCTTCTGTCAGAGTCTGAAAAATGGTTCACACCCAAACCCACGCACAAAATAAGAGCTTCTTGTAATCTCTACAGTAAATTCAAACCCGGCAGCAACCCACAAGATACTTCGTTGAGGCGTGGAATCAGTGTTGCCAGTATTATGATAGTTGTTCTAATTCTACGACTAATTTGAAGTCTTTGATTTTTTTTATAGCCTTTAGAAAAAATTCTGGCTTAAGACTTTAGGGTAGGGGAGATGCTGTGAAAAGGAACTAGGACAGGATATAGTTTTAAGATACCATCCTGATATTCATGTGGTGTAGCTGAAGAGAAACACTGGAAAAATCTAGTCAGGATGGCCAGCCGCTGGGATCGATCCCAGAACTTTTGGAATGCAAAGCCAATGCTCTTCGAGGTGAGCTACAACCTTTCTGTTTGCGTAACACATGTGATAATCTATACAGGGTGATTATTTAATGAGTGAAAAAAAGATTGACAGTGAATTTCTGACACGAAAACAGAAAAAAAGGTTTTTTTGAAGCAATTCAAAATTATGCGTAGTTTCCGAGCTACAGACGCTTAAAGTTACGACGGCAACATCACAATTGACGTCATATCTCGACACATTGACGTCATATCTCGGTGTCGGCTTTGCAAATCACACTCGAAATAGTAAGCATAGACATCTCCTCTAAGCTGTCTTCGCCAATCATAAACTTAACGTAAATAGATGTATTGGGTGGGACTAGTTCGTGTGTGTGATTTGCTAGGCCGACCCCCTTTTACGCGCTTACTTGGCGATATATGACGTCATTTGTGACGATGCCGCTATAACTTTGAGCGCCTGTAACTCCAAAACTAAACAGATTTTTTGGATCATAGTGATCTTGGAAAAAAATCTTCATTTACTAATTAGAAGTATTACAGTTCCCCCCTCTACCTCGAATTTTGTACACCAAGCGCTTACAGAACCGTCACTTATAACTTTGTTATCAGCGTATAAACGATACAAGCGACGGTTAATATAGGCGCAGAAATGTGCATGCCGATCGGGAAAAAGGAAGACACACGCAATTGTGACTGATAAAGTCGTTGAAATAGACGACTAAATCGTGCGCGAAAGATGTCTGGTCATGGTTTTACATCGTTTTGATTTTTCGTAAATTCTGAGGATTACTTAATTGTGTGTCGCAAGTTTATCGTTGTACAGCTCTTCAATGGTGCCTAATACTGATTGTGAATCCTGGTGGCGCCGTTCTTTGGCGAGGAATTGCGAAACTGGTGTCATAGCAAAGCAAATACATAAATGTGGGTAGCCATTATGTAAAATCTATTGTAGGTAATTTGTATTTAACTTTACTCCTCTCTCTGTAATTTGCTCGTTTCCTTAGTTCAAATCTTGTAACTCAATTCGAATACACTTCCAGTACTCAAATCGACTTGAGAATTTCGAGTCGTACATGATTCTAATAATAATACAAGATCTGGAAAACTAAAACTTCACCCCCATTCACTCCACACTCCAAGCAGTAAAAACTGCATCCCTTTCAATGTTAACCCGTTTCCAGTAATCCAATCGACTTGAAACTTTCCATGCGTACACAGTTCCGACGACAATACAAAATTTTTTGGTAAACTGAATCCTTGTCAGCAGGGAGTAAAGAAAATTCATCCCTTTCCATTTTAACCTATTTTCACAAGTTATATCGATTTCTGCCACGGTACGTAGGCATCTTCAGTCCTGATGGCAATACAATATTTTGAGAAACTCAACTCCAAGAGGGTGAAAATTTCCAACCCTTTCACAAGATTAACTATAATGAAGTCATAAATACTAAAAAGTTGAAAAAAATGTATGTATAAAAAAAAATGAAACGTTTTTAGTGGACTTGATCAATAGAGAACTGAGAAGAAAAAATAGACTTTTAAGACTTCAAATAAATCATGGTGCGTGTCTAATTAACTTAATTAAATAATTCAGTCAACATTTTTTTATCTTTTAAATCATTTATAAAAAGAATAATCACAAAGTTTGTAGATATAATTGGATTAATCATGAACAGATTTAGTTTTATCCGGATTCAGGCACTATATTTTAAGGAGAATGAGTTTTTATAGCGCCAGTTGAGTGGTAAGACGCGCATGCGGTTCAGTTTCTAAATATGGATTCAGTTTGGGTATATCGAAAGTAAAGAACAATCAGTGTAAAGCACATACGTTTCGCAATTTTAAGAATTTGTTAGGACCACCTAAAATTATATTGTAGAGCCAAAGGGGCGAAATAAATCTTCTACTAACGTCTTTTCCGTATTGGTGACAAAAAAAATGCACCAACAATTTTACCGGTCCCAACAGGTTGAGTGTGGAAACAGGTTTCAGTACCAATAAAGTATTTAATACAAGAAAACACACACACACACACACACACACACACACACACCATTTTTTTTTTTTTTTTTTTTTTTTTTTTGGTTGGGAGAGGGTATATATATATATATATATATATATATATACCCTCTCCCAACCCGTCTGGTCAGCGTGGGAGCAGTAGACCAACTCCTCCCTTCGGGGAGAGGCCTCATCCACTAGTGGATTGAATATGGCTGTGATTTATATATATATATATATATATATACACACACACCTACGGAAAAAGGCTTAAAAAATCGAGGTGGGAATGTCTATCAAAAATTAAATTGTTTACTGCCTTGTGGGTCTTCTTGATAGAGTTCATGGAACTTTGGACTCAAGGGGCTTACTGGAGTTGGATTTTTTTTTCACGTTAATTCGATAAGCGTGTGTGTGTGTGCGACTCAGATTGCTTCTTGACATTCTTGAACCCGCAGCTCTTCGGAGACCTCAAGTTTCTTTTAGCATAAGTTTTAAAAGTTCATGCTCCGTTAATACAAGTTCATGAATGTGGATGACACTTCGTAGAGGAACAGCACGGACATACACAGAACTTTCCGAATATGTTAAACTTCTGTGTCATTTCTTTTTTGTTCTAGAGTTAGGATATGAAATCCTGGATTAAAGGGGGTGAGCACTGTTCGGTTTTTTGCTAGCCGTCTTTGCGTGCTTACTTTTTCCATTCGAGAAAGGATGCTCAATATTATGTGTCTAAGAATTACGGGAAGGGGGAGGGTTAAGTAAGGTTTCAAAGACTGTTTCAGTTGATTCCCTTATTAATATTAGGCATTTTCCAGACAATTTAGATCTATGATCGTAAACATACGGCAAGGATTTTATAACGGTGATAACGACATTTAGGTGGTGTCGTCGATGTACATTTTTACACCGCATCATAACGATATTTATAAGTTACCTTCCAGCCCAGACCATTGATGGAAACCCTGATAAAAGAAAAGGCTTTCCGAGCGGCCGTAGCTCAGTGGTAGAGCTTTGGCTTAGCAATCGGATGGTCCTGGGAACGAACCCAGCAGCCGCCTATTCTGAATGAGATTTTCCCTAAGTTACACCAGGAAAATGCCAGGATGGTACCTACAAACTCGGCCCCGGTCGACTATATTCCAATATCCTGTCCGCCGCCTCATCCCGTCTGAGATGCCTAAAGACCATAAACAAATTTAATTCAATTCAGAAAGAAATATCAAAGCGCATTTATGATTCTAAATTAATAAGTGAGATCTGTTTCTTATTGTCTCTTCAAGATGGTGGAACGAAAAAAAATAATATGGCCGTTTGATTCGTGTGTGGTGCCTGGAAGAATGATCTAGAGGTTAGGTCGGTTCAATGTGCCTGCTTTCTGAAATACAGATATTATATTAAACTTGGCATGTGTAAAGGTGCTCACAATTTGGTCTAGAATAATTATGAACAAATGACTCTCTCAGTAAAGTGTCAGCGGGACGGAGTGGTCCAAAATCTTCAATAGGAGGAACGAAATCCCTTCTGTTCCATGATGACATATTGCACCCTGATTACATCTCACTGTATGTGGAATAAAATAGATATGGCCGTCATAGATAATAATCACTATTTATCTTTTCATTGACTAATGTCAAAAATCTGAGTGTTTGAAACTTTTTCTCACGTCTATCTCCCTAATTTAGTTTCTTGTTTCGAAAATAAATGTCAGAAAAGGAACAAATAAAAGTCAAATCTAGGTCAATGAAAAAACGATTCATCCACTATACCATCTCTTATCTCCCCCCTTTATCAACCATTTCATTTGAGAATGTTACTTCCTTCCGTATGACGTTAAAGAAGAAGAATTATTAACGGGAGATTCCGCACCCATTGGCATATCACGATATCAAATATTATCGTTCTTAAAGATCAGTAGCTGGGGGAACTGGTGGGGGGGACATAGTCACGCAATATTTTCTCACCTATACCGCAAAGGATGCGGAGGTGTAAAGTCAGTCCGCAATAACATAAAAGTGATATTTAGCAAGAGGTTAAAGTTCACAGCAGACAACGCCATTCACATTTTAACAACTTTCTCTAAAAGTCAATAATATAGTCAGTGGTTTTATTAGTGTTGTATTTATAGCCTAACTTTATCAACTGTTGTCAAAGGAGTGAACTTCCGGCCGTATATTTTTACAATGCGTTGCTTTTCTGTCACTCATTGTGTGAAAGAGTGTTGTTCTTCCTTTTGTTTGATAGAAAATCGAATAGCAATTAGATTGCGAAACATAATAAAACTATTGAGTGGAGAGGAAATAGAACACGTGACCATTAAGAAGCATTTAGATGGGACTAATTAACTAATTCTATGACTTACGGAGCTCGCAAGTTCATCGCCACAGTAACAAACATTCGCCATTGGATTCCATCCTGGGTGGGCAATACCAAGCCAGTTTTTTATCATATAAAGATACCCTCTCGAAGATCTCTTCTACTGTTGTCATTCGAAAAAAATGTCTTCCCAACGGTCTCTTTCCGTCCGATTGACCAATCACGATAGAATATAATCTTCGTGTTTCACCCATTCTGACCTACATCTTAACCGTCGTGATTTCATTATTTTTTTTAAAATATAATTTCGGATGAGTCATGCATTGTGTGGAGTTCTTCATTACGCAGTCTCCTCCATTCTGCAATCATCTTGACCCGTTTCGGTCCGTCTAAATATGTTATTTTCAAACACAGGCAGGAAGAACTACAATAATAAGCTAAAGCTAGTGACAGAATTGGAATTTATTAATAGCCTTTGGCATCTTCGGCTCAGCCAAGCTAGTGACAAAGTAGGCAGTCTCTATATTGTAGCGATTAAGACCGTACGTTGGCTTTGGTTTACAACGAACAGCATCTCTTGTTCGAATCTCAGTTGGGTATGAATATTGTTATAAACTTAAGTGCAAAATAACCTGAGTACTGTATCTGCAACACAAAATAAAATAAAATAAAATAAAATAAAAATACCCATCTAGGAAGAATATTTTGGAGAACCCAAGACCATAAATTAAAGATGATAACATTATTACAGTACAGATTTGATATGGTTGTGGAATGGGAAGATTTGATACGGTCTAACCCGATCGTCCCTTGAAAATAATACACTTTTACATGAGGCACTTATATGTATTTTGACTCTCCGGCAATGGGCGTAGGATTTTGGATTTAACCTGAAAGACAAAACGAAATTAGCATGGACTAATCAATCAATCCGGGGGAACATATATATTTTCTACAGTGTATGTGTGGTCCGTCTCCTACCATAGGAGACCGAGGGATGCATGTAAACGGACAGTGTATGCAAAGGGGGAAAAGAAGACAACAAGAAATAAAGCAAAACAAGGTTCTCTTTAGCACCTTTTATTTATAGCTCCGTCCACTTCAGGAGTTCTAGCAGAACGGATTTTAGATACAGCTTGCGCTGTTTATATAGGTACATGACAGACATTACAATAAAATTAGACTGTCATCCATAGAGATTTTGCATATTTAGGTAAATTAATTTCTACACAATTCGAAAGTCTTTAGTATTATTTCTAACTATGTATAATGTCTTTGGTGGTTACAGTATGTGTCAAAAGTATTTATACAAAATAATATTCAGCAAATTAATTCAGGTATCTTAAAGATTTATGCATATCATAAGCTTCGGCTGATAATTTCATAAATGCATTTAACATTACAAATTCCAAAGGTGATTTTATATAAATGATTGAGAAGCCTCATACAAGAATATTGGCATCTCGTAGAATGCGAAGTGACGTTATATATAGAAGAATCATAAGAAATCTATAATTAAACTCAGAGAATGAAGCTAAAGACAGCGACGTGATAAACAGAATTACTATAGGAATCTGAGTGATACAAGGACGTTCTCTTACCAATTTAATATACGGAATGTATCTATCTCAAGAAATAGGGGAACTTGAAAACGATACGTCAAATTTCGGTGTAGAGACCACGGTTTATGATACCGTTTTAATCTTGCTAAGCTCCAACTTTCGTGCACTCCGATTCTAAGCTACATTATCGACTAAACGAAAGCAGGTGAGAGTGAAAGTGACCATGAAGGATGTCTGGAGAAAACAATGTCCATTTCTAACGATTTTATGCAGTATAACACATTCTATTGGGGGAAATTGGAACTAAAAAACTGTCAAAGAACGAAAGGATTAAAACTCATAAATGACTACAGGAAACAATATTACATATTTGTTGAGCCGTTTAAACATTAAGTGATGAAGGAATTAAAACTTGATTTTTCTCAATAAACTTGTTTTGTGACATTCCTTGTTTTCTCCCGACAACCTTCAAATTTGAGTTTCTATTGATTTCCCTTGTCCCATTCAATTTGGTGAGACTACGGCCTTTGCACATGGTTTTCCTGAATTATATGCGCTCAGCTTCTCTTTATCTAGTTTTGTTTAGTCACTTTGTATACAGATCCTTAGCAGAAAAGCACCATCCGGACTCTGAGATTCTTCCAGCACAGCGCGCTAATGCTTGAATGGTTCCTTGAATAAGGTTAAAGCCGATTCCTTCCTTTTCTTGTTATTGCTGTTGCTGCTGTTAAAATATTTAGTATAAAATGACCTCTGTATGCTGTATCTCGAGTTCGTTAAATAAAATTACTGTTGATGGAACAATTTTTGTATTACAAATATATATTAATGAATCACGCTCAAATGTTTGCCTTTTTGATCTGGTAATATTGTCAGAAATCTTTAGACAATTTTCTGAAAAAAAAATCAGGCAAATGGCGGCTTGGAACGTTACTACGGGAATCAGAATTATTTTAGTTTCCAAAGATATGCAAATAAACAACACGAAAAATGTTCTGGACTATTAATCACATCTTTATAATCATTGGTATTTAAATTCACATTATTATTATCTATTACCCCACCTCACTTCGTACCGTAGGTCAAGAAATAGAGGAGCTCTACCTCCACATCCCCCACGCACCGTTCACGGCGCGTGCGTATCGCACAGGGGATAGCTTTACCTTTACCTATTCAGACGATTACTCAGTAAAAATTCTGAAAAGAGCACAGAAAAGGGACTATCATTGAATGGCTTGAATCAACTGTTCGAATACGCTGATGATGTAGATTTAATAGAGGACAATATAGATGAACAGAACTGAGTAATGAGAGTTCGAAAATAGGCCTTAAAATGAACTTAAGTAAAACAAAAGTAATGTACAACCAACATGCTGCAAAGAGGGAAATAAAGATTAGCGGAGAGACAATAGGCATAGTTGATGAGTATGTTTACCTAGGCCAGCTTAAAACATCGAATGCCAAGTTGACTGATGAAATAAATAGAAGATGTAAAATGGCGTGGAGTTCGTTTGGAAGACTACACTTTATTTTCAAAAGCAAACTTCCAATGTGTCTGAAGCGTAAAGTTTATAATCAATGTGTCTTACCTGTAATGATGTACGGCTGTGAAACTTGGACATTGAATGCGCAAACGACTCAAAGATTGAGAGTCACACAAAGAGCAATGGAGAGGTGCATGCTAGGAATAACCAGGAGAGACAGGAAGAGAAATGAATGGATTCGCGCACAAACAAAGGTAGAGGATGTAATCAAGACTGCGAAGAAGATGAAGTGGAGATGGGCCGGTCACATAGCTAGACGAACAGATGGAAGGTGGACGACAAATGTACTACAGTGGATTCCTAGAGAAAAGAAACGACCGAGACGACGTCCAAATGCAAGATAGGTAGATGAAATCAAGCGTTTATGAGGAACTACATGGTTGAGGGTAGCAGTTTACCGAGATATGTGGAAAGAAAAGGGGAGGCCTTCATCCAGCAGTGGATAGATAATGGCTGAATTTGAGAATGAAAGATGCACTACAAAGTAACACTGATGTCTTAGTAGAAGCGTGGAATGAGATAGGTTTACAGGTAAACATAGAGAAAACAAAACTGATTATAAACCGAAACACTGAGAATGATGGAAGTAGATACATTAAAATTAAGAATAAGATCATAGAAAAAATAAACAAATTTAAATGTTTGGGAGTCAAGCAAGAACGATGTCACGGAAGAAATAAAAAGTCGCTTAGCGTCAGACAGCTCATGTTTCTATTCAATTCATTAATTCATAATATGAGATTAATATCAAGAAAGATGAAATTAAAAATATACAGAACGTTTATTCTGCCAGTAATATTGTACGGTTGCGAAAGTTGGAGCACAACCCTGGAAATTGAACATAAATTACATATTTTACTAATAAATCTCTTTTTTGGATATTCGTTGTGATTTACTTATCTTGAACCAGACGGTTGTTTCGTAATCCGTGCTTCTCACATCGTCAGGGGATTTGGTATGATGTTAAATTACAAATAAAATTATATAAATGTTATAATATTGTTATATAAATTCTAACGGCGTGACAATATACGTTTAATCTTTTGTTATTTATTTAAATTTAAAATTCTTTGTTGACCTGTTCAAATTGTTATGCCCGTCAGTCTGACTTCGATATGCCTCTCAAAAGTACCTTCCACCTATCACAAAGTACGAATATCATAAAAAGAGTTTTATTACTAAAATGTTGGACATACGTTGTGAAGATCTTAAAATAAGTTTTATAAATTACGTGTATTGGAGAATAAGGTCTTGACAAAGATATATGGTCCGAAACGAGACGCAGTTCAGGAAGGGTGTGATACCAAGTTGAAACAATGTTACTTTATAACACCTCATAAGAAATAGGTCACAGTGTGAGGTCCAGGCTTCTGACTCGATAAGGAAAAGAAGAAACTCTGGGCACGACCCTACGCAGAAAGAATTCCAGATTTCCTTTGTCAATGTGTGGAGTAGCACTCTTCTTCTGGGAAAGCTGCTTCCTGGATTATACCAGGTGTGCCAGTTAATAATAATTATTTATTTTTTCTGACATAAAACACGTTTAATATGGGAGGAAGGTACAAAGTCGTTTATTCAAAGAATAGGCAATCGCTAGTCACACATTTTCTCCATATCTCTGGCAATTTGTGGATGCCCTCCCCCCAAAAATTGTACATCTTTTAAGGTGATCCAGTCATGAAGCCACTTTTCGACATCTCCGTAATTTTGAACTATTGCATGGAAAGTGTATGAGACGTTGACGAGAACAAGGGGTAGTCGGAAGAGGCCTAGTCTGGTGAGTACGGCGGGTGGGGAAAGAGTTCCCAGCCAAGTGCAGAAATGGTGTCTATGACCGCTTTCTCTGTTTGTGATGGGGCGTTATCGTGCTGCAAAATAACTTTGCCGTGTCTTGGTATTTTGGTCGCTTTTTAATCCATGCATGGTTCCAATTGATCATTTGTTGATGGTAGCGAATGATATTAACTGTTTCACCTAGTTTCAGAAGCTCATGATACATGACACACAAGAAACGCACAACATTTTCTTCTTCCCAAAGCGATTCGGTCTTGCGGTCGATGTTGATAGTTGTCCTGGGTCAACTCATGATTTTCTGCGTTTTGGAATATCGAAATATATCAATTTTTCGCCTCCAGTAATGGTCAGATGCAAAAGAGTCTTTCTTTCATGCCGAGAAAGTAAACCTTCGCGCACCGTTTTTATCTTTTCCATCTGTCTGTCGTTCAGCTGATGTGGTACCCATTTTCCTGCGTTCCAGATCTTTTCCATGGCATGCAGACGATCACAAATGGTTCGACGACCAACAGTCAATCTCTCTGCCATTTGTTATTGAGTTTACGTATTGTGTTCGTCCAACAATGCTTGCGATTCGGCATATTCAATGCTTTTGGTTGACCTGCGTTTTCTTTGTCTTTCAAGTCAAAATCACCACTTTTGAATCGTCTAAACTAATGCGCACAAGCTTCTTGCATTGGGACATTGCCACCGTAAATTTCCACAAGTATACGACGGCTTTCACTGGCATATTTATCTTTTGATTGAGCAAGAAAAGCAGTACGTGCCGGAAATGCTCTTTACTTGGCTCGAAACTCGACATGTTTACCACACAAAAAGATATGACGTGAACTCGGAATCGTTTAAACATCAATAGTATTTTGAAAGGAACTGTCATAAGAACAAAATGACATAAGAGATGAGACTGTGGACCAAACCTTGTTTCCAGCGCCATCTCTTAAAAACAAAATAATAAATTTTAACAGGACCACCTGATAACATCTTCACCTTCTTAAGCATGAACTTTTACTATTACAATAAGTTAAGATGACATATACTATGTTCAGTTACCTTCTTTCGTTTACTCAGTATTTCCGCCATTGAAAGACAAAAGTGTTTCTAACATCTTGAAAACAAACGAACTACAATAACTGGTTCAGTTTCAAATTAGAGCAGGAAAAAAAACGCAATGAGTAACTCTAATAATGGATTTCTCACACCTTTTAACAAGTTGTTAAAAATCTATAAACTTGAGAAAACCGATTTTTTTTTTGTTTTAATTTTGTTTTCTTCTCGGCTTTACTTTATTTCTCAGCAGAGAACACCAGAAAAGAAAGTCAGAAATCGTTGACACAGCGAAAAAGCTCCATTATACTTTGTTTTCCTTTCGTTCTGGAGAATAAAACGGAAAGAAAGAATAGCACTAAAAGAAGAGGAAGGTCACAGCACAAGAAGAAATTAAGGGAGAAACCTGGAGAAGATCGTTTGGGCTCTTGGGAAGAAGGGGGGGGGGGAGAGTGGTTGGAGACTTCCCCGCTACATCCTTTTTCTTCATCATCTTCGTCTTCAAGAGCCATTTCTCATCTAAGACAATGAGTGTGAGTAGACCATATAAATTTTGTCCAAGTTAATTTTCGAATATTTTCCTTGAGGGACTCCAGGAGATGAGAAAGCATTATTACGGTAAACAAAGCAGCACAGAAACTATTTTTTACAAAATATTTCCCCAACATTATTTTTGATACACACATCTCTTGGAGTGATGATAACTGAAGATTATAATATACATTTTTAAAGAAACGAACTTCTTGTGCGTTCTCTATACTACGCAATTTCATTAAACAAAGTATCCTGACTAATTTTCTTCATCTTGTTTCCTGTAATTTACTCAATATTTTTTCTTTAAAGCAGGGATTTAAAGAAAACTGTTTCCAGTTTTCAAAGTACCCATATTTTATGCCTTATCTAAATTCCATTCACTTTACATTTTATTTATTTAACTTATAAATGGCATTATTTAAAAAAAAGCTGTCGAGTATATTGGGTCTTTATTCTCTACTTTTCCTAAAAGTACACAAATTATGTCAATTGATCTCGTCTTGGTATTCAAATCCACTACAAGAAGGTCAAATGATTAAACGACCACCCTCATTGAAATTTTCCTACGGGGGGGGGGGGTTCCTTCGTGGACTGGAAATATGGTAATTATCTCGGATGTCTATCTTCCTCGAACATTTCCCTGATAACTGTGTTCGCCGAGGAATGTCACCCATAAGATATGAGAAGTGCCTCAAAATAAGTCTAGTAGCCCGACGGCCTATTACAAATAAATAAAGGAAATTGCTAGAACAGTATATTACATTTTCTAATGTGTACTTCTTGGTATTTATAAATGTACACCGTAGACTGTTCAATGAAAAATTAAGACAGGGGTTTATTGAGTCTAGACCTGCGACCCGGTTTCAGCTCTGGTTGAATCGTATGGTATTGGGGCAGTCTTCAGTTCAACCATACAGTTCACACATCATCATTCGATTCAACTAGCATTTTGGATATATTCCGCTTTAGTGGTATTTGGCGCTTCAGTAGATGCATTCTTCCGTCGAAAGTACGGACCGTACTTCTGGTCACGTGACTGAAAACTCGTGCATTAATTTTAGGCTCAGTCTTTTTTGAACAACCCTCCGTAAAGAAGCTAAAGATATTAACTCCGCCACTGAAGCACACTTCCTTGAGCGTCACACTTCACTCGTATCACGTGTTCTTGACTGAAATGTTAATTTATGATTCATTCTGATATTATCCAGAGAAGTCGATATCTCGACAAAATTGTAATTCTCTCATTGGACCACGTTTTAAGGTTCTTTTAAAGAAGTATTTTCAGCCTAATGGCGCAGTTGTACTAATATAACGGTATCGTGTTAGAAGTCCAACAGATTCTGGAACTTATCAAATATAACACACATTAGAGTTACAGTAAATAACCTATTCGTAAGTACCCACAAAACACTCAATCAAGATGAACAAATAACAAAAACTTTGAGGGAAAATTGTAGAAAATAAGAACGTTTCTAGCCACCCCTGCATATAAAACTGAATAACAATATTTGTGGACTTTTGCGACGTTACATTGTCTAAATATTTGCCTTTATAATTTGTACTTCTATGACACTTTCTAGATATATTGCTGGAAAGAAGATAAAACTAATTGTGCTGCCATCTTTAGGGAACAACCACAATGACTTGTTGTGGATAAAAAGTTCTTCCAAATTACGTCAACCCATGAAAAAAAAAATAATTCCTTCGTGAGTTCTTTTTCATCGTACCGAAAGAAAAAGTTTCAATTTGGAGGAACGGTGAGGAAGACAGAAAGAAAAAAAGGGAGGAAAGAGAGAGAGAGAGAGAGAGAGAGAGAGATGTCAGAGACCAGAAGGTTTAAAGTCTCCTGATACAACAGTGATGCCGTTCTCAGGACAGATGGAACTAGTTTTTCTTGCTGTTTTTTTTTTTTGAGATGAGAAATATGTTTCCATTTCTTTCTCTCATCTTAACTCAAAAGAGAAACAAACAAACAAACAAAAAACTATTGTGTTGCTGTTATAGTGTTCATGTAGTTCCTTTTTATGTGGGTGAAAGCGTTATTTCTCTCCACTTCATATAATGAGGGGTATTTTGGAAGTTTCCTACAAATGGAGTGTTATATCTAATTTGGACCGATCGCTGTTGCAAGATGTTTCAAATGAATCCTACTCTTGTAACCGAGCAGTGTTTCCATACATTATATTTTTTGTCAGGGACTAATATCAGGATTATAAGGTGGATGGTTAGCATACACCACATAATATCGTTACTTTGACATCACGATATTACGCATTATTATTGTACAGACTAAAGGTGTTTAACGCTATATTTATTTTATTTAATAGTACAGAAAATATAAATGAAACACCGAATCTTCAAACGATTATGTAACAGCAACACCAAATGTTCAAAATATCTATAATCTTTACTATGATTATGTATCATGTCCAATTCGAACGTTCACTGAGGTAGACAATCGTTTACGATTCTTCCTCCTGACTTCGTTCATTATTATCCCAAAATATCTAACAAGTTCTAGTGGTCGAGCGGATAAAATCCCCTACTTTGGGTCAGTAGTACGACCTAGAAGATGAACATAAATTACGTGTGTTTGAAAATAAGGTTTTAAGAAAGATATACGGGCCGAAACGGGACGAGATGACTGGAGAATGGAGGAGACTGCATAATGAAGAACTCCACGGACTGTACGATTCATCAAATGTTGTAAAAATAATGAAATCGTGATGACTAAGGTGGGCAGGCCATGAAGCTCGGATGGGGGGGGGAAACAAAGATTGTATTCTATCCTGGTTGGAAAACCGGATGGAAGGAGACCATTGGGAAGACCGAGACGTCGTTGGGAGGACAATATTAGAAGAGAACTTCGAGAAGTAGGTATTCGTGATGAAAACTGGCTTGACATTGACCAGGATAGAATTCAATGGCGAACGTTTGTTACTGCGGCGATGAACTTGCGAGTTCCATAAGCCATAGAGTTAGTTAGAGTTAGTTTGTGCCCAAGCGAACATTCACGTGAAAATCATTTAACTTTTTGGTCGAAAACTGATGCAAAAGACGTCGGATCGACGGGTAAATGTTATAAACCAAAATGACGAGTGTAAAATTTCCTCCAGTAACAGGTTGTTCCTGTAGCTACTTGTTTCAAATAAACATTTGTAAATAAAACAATCTGTCCCAAAATAATCGTTTGATGATTTTGCATATTTAATCGCATATTAAAAAACAACGATACACACACAAAACAGTTGAAACCGATAAGTCCACTGTTTCACTCCAACCAAATTGGTCAAGATCATGCAGTCGCTATCGGAAATGAAATATTTCGTTGTATGTTATCAAGAACTAGGCAATGAGACATGACAGAATTACGTCAATGAAGAGACCAAGGTTTCACGTAATAGCGACGTACATTTCATTGCCTTGATGTAATTTTGATATTTTTCGACCAAAAAAATGACGTCTTATTCGCGTGAGTCTGCTGCTTATGTGGAAGGCTACAAGTTCCAGTTCTGCTATCGGACTGCCCAAGACTTTTTTCAGTTTAACCAGGAGAATTTAGGGCTGTCCAAATCAAGGAAGCTAAAGAAACAAGGTAGGTGCCACGCGCATATTATCGTCTGGAGTCCCGCTCGTATGACGTCAGCCGCAGTCAAGAGGATAGGATAACACATACGAATACAAGCTGTGCCCATGCGTTTAATACACAGAAGGGACATAAGCTAATTGGCAAAATGATTTGCAATTAGATTTTGTTGTGTCTGGTGTGTCATTAGTTCCAAACTTATATTTAATAAACCCGGTGGACATCTTATCGCACTGAGGCGTCTGTACAAAGTGCAGGGACTTGGGAGAGGATAACACAAAACTCTTCTGAAATAATCAAAGCACTTTTTCGGTAGTGCACGTTCTATAACAGCTTTAGTATTATTATCATTTTCCCAGGTCTTACATGCGACATTAAGAAGTATTTCATGTTGGCTTTTTGAAAACATTTTGTTAAATTTTTCACCAACCTTTTTAAATTTTGATAATTTTTTTTCGAGATAAGATATTTTGTTTTCTAAAGCTAGAATTTTTCCTCTGCATCTGAAAAGTTGTTTTTAATAAACAATTCTCCGACAGAAATCCTTCAAACTGACCGTCACTTACAATAATTGGATCATTGCTTGTAGCAGCAGAATCGGTTACATTTATAACCAAACTTTGAGGTTTTAAGATATCTGACAAAAGTTTCTTCCGATCTTCACATCTTGCGCTACGTGCTTTGTTTCGATCGGCCGTCAACATTCAACGTCCGTAAACAATAACAAATGAGGTTCTGCAGAATCTTTTAATTATATTTTTTTCCTGGGTTAACCAGTGCCGGATCTAGAAATTTTCCTATGGGGGAAAAATTAAATTTTGCCGTCCTTTCCACCGCTCTTTTCCCGCCCTTTCCATCGTTTTTTTTCAAAGGCAAACAACACGACCGGCCGACCCGACAGCCACAATATTGTCTCGCATCACGTAGTGTACTTTTGTTATCATCTCTGGAGCATATTGTGGCATCGCTATTACTAACTCCAGTAAGGCAGTAGACCTGCCTATCTGACTTCATAGTTTTGAATTTTGAAGATGAAGGGAGATCGTATGGAATAACGTAAAAATGTGTTAGTGCGCCAGTATTGAAATTTTGAACACGTTTAGGCCAATTACAACGGCAATTTCACTTCCTCATTTTAGGAAGTTTTATTTTTAATCTTTAGCTGTTTGACCCCCGGGTCGCTTTCCCCCTTAGATCCGCCACTGGGGTTAACCGAGCAATTCAGCTTTCAAATCGCGAGTGTAATCCGATTCATCAATATGAATTGTCCGGATTGTAAGTGTCGTCCTCCTACACAAATATACCCAACTGCTACGAAGAGGTTTTTTTTTTCAGAAACCTATAGTATGTTATTATTTTATAATGTACCTTACCTCTGTTTTTACAAGCAGCAAGAGCAGTGATTCCGCCAGACCCACCCCTGTGGGTGTGTATACCCCCAAAGTCTCAACAACACCCTCCAACTTTAAGATTTTTGTGGGGAAAATCGACAGAAAAAAATAGATACAAAACTTCACTTACACCCTCCCAATTTTGACTTCCCCCCCTTTAACTGAAAATCCTGGCGGAAACCCTGAGTAAGAGCACACGCTGATGGCATGTTGTAAATGTAGTTTCAGAAATACAAAATACACTAAATCTAACACAAACACACACGAAAGGATAAAACAAAACCACACTCTGATATATCACACAACACGCATTCGCAAGCCAGCGCTCCGTATTTTAATTCTCGCGCGCCTCGAGTCTTGTCGGCTAATGACGTCACTTGCTACTGCGCATATCCCAGTGGCACCTACCTTGTTGGTCCAAATCGTTATAATATATGCCTCTTTGTACGCATGGTTTCGTTGTGTGGAAGTCAATTTGAATGAAACTGTTCAGAGTCCGCTGTAACAAAAACTGTAGATTCCGTCCTCAAAAGTTCGTTTATAGGACGTTAATCCGACAACTCAACCAGCAATATGGAAAAACTTTCTTCAGAGACACTCGAGACAAAGAGATTTAGTTGTGACACGTGAATGTAACTAATTACAAATAATGTAACCTATTTAATTGACAATAATACATTAGAGACATACAAAGGTAGTGCTACCATAACTTTGGAAATCGACGACTTACAATTTCCATAATGTTCATAATGCAAAGTTTTACCAGCTGAAAGAAGGAAACACGGAAGACCCGGAAGAAGTTCGGGGCTTCGTGTCTACAGAGTATGGTAATATATATATATACACATATCCGTAAATATCTTTAAACTCATTTAAGCAAGCAACGTAAAACTACCCAGTCATGATAAAGACAGTAGAGGCTGTCTATAATCTATTATTGTAGTGTTAGTAATTATGCAGTATTACCAACTGAACATAAATCTTATATCCAACATAGCAATTTTGATTCGACTTAAGAGTGACTCAAGTTTACTTTGACCAGTGGTAGAGCTTCTTACAAGCTTACCAAGTCAAGCCCAAAAACTTTAAATAAGGTTGAATCAAGTAATCTAGTTTACAAGAATCAAGGTTGAAGTAGTGTTGACAGGACAAGAAAGAAAAACATAATATAGCTCTTAAAATTAAAATCGGGAATCGAACCGAGGTCAACTGGCACATCTATCTGATACTGTAGTCACTAGACCACGGAATCGCACACCATAGCTTGGTTTCCAAGAGCTATTTATACCTAGTTCATCAGATCCCAAGATTCGTCTGTAGGAAAAGACGTCTGAATGTAAATAATTACAAATAATGTAACCTGTTCAGCCCGTCCTTAAGTTCATAGGATAGGCCACTGTGCCAGAAAATCAGTCAGGAATTGTCGAAAATATGCATAATCATGTTAAATAAATGGTCTTTAATATTTTCTTCAATTTGGATATTTTGAGCAAAAATGTCACTTTCTTGCAAACTGTATGACTAAGTCTCTACACCGAGGGAAGTTCCTTTACATTCAGCAAACAATACAACACACGAAGACTAATATGTTGTAGAGGATTGTAATAATAACTTTAGATATACCTATTTAACTCAACGTAAAACAAGCTATCGTCAAAATGTCCAATCCACACTGCTTGTTTATTGACGGCGGAATACGTTAAATACATTGGCCCGCAGGGTCCATCAGACTGGACTTCTACCTATCTTGAGTCACTTTCGTCCTTGGAAAGAAAAATTATTAATGCCAGCTTTTGATATATTTAAATATACCCTATTGATAGCATTTAACTTATCCCTAAAACATGTACTTTCTCCGACAAATGGAAATCTGCCCTGGTTTGTCCTATCCCAAAATCTAATAATACTAAAGACATTAATGACTTTAGGCCAATTGCAATATTACCAGCTTTTGCAAAGTATTTGAACAGATCTTATACAAGAGAATTGGTAATCATATTCAACCAGTTATTTCAGCTAAGCAGCATGGCTTTGTTTCTCAGAAATCCACGGTAACAAACTTAGCACTTGTTACGGACTACATAGCAAATTCGATGGACGAAGGCAAGCAAGTTGATGTGATTTATATTGACTTTGAGAAAGCATTTGACAGGGTTAATCACAATATATTACTGGAAAAATTAAATCACTATCACTTCTCACCCACTGTGATTAGGGTCCTCTATTCGTACTTAACAAATCGCAAGCAATCAGTTGTCTATTAAGAATACAAATCATATGAATATTCTGCACTCTCAGGAGTTCCTCAAGGTTCGAACCTAGGACCTTTGTTATTCCTCTTATTTGTTAATGACCTTCCTGATTGTGTGTCTGATAATGAAAAATTGTTATTTGCAGATGACTTTAAAATATATACAAAAGTCAACTCTATCGGAGACTGCATAAGACTTCAGCAAAGCTTAGATAATATTGCAAACTGGTGTGCTATTAATCAACTTGGAGTCAACATAAGTAAATGTAAAGTATTATCATTTAATAGAAATAAAACCACTCATCAATTTGATTATTCCATTAATAAAATTGTACTAAACAGACCTACTGTAGTTAAGGATCTTGGTGTCACTTTTGACTCGAAATTGACTTTTAACATACATGTAACAAATATAACAAATGAAGCCTTGAAGTTACTAGGATTCGTAATTAGGACGGGAAGAGAATTCAACAACATATCAACATTGGAAAAAATTTACTATGCTTATGTTCGCTCCAAGGTAGAATATGCTTCTTCTATTTGGAATCCATATCAATTGAAACATTGCCAACAATTAGAGAAAATCCAATCAAAATTTCTTAAATTCCTGACCTTTAAAGAAACTCGAATCTATCCTGCTTATGACAGTTACAATGCAGTCATTAAGAACTTCAATATTCAGAGCTTAGAACAAAGGCGCAACATTGCTGATCTGTTATTTCTGCAAAAAATTGTTCAAAATAAGTTAGATTGTATGTATTTAGTTTCGACATTACAGTTTCGTGTCCCATCATCTAAAACTCGCGTTAATAATACTGGTTTCTTCCACTGTAAAAAGGCAAGAACCAATATCTTAATGAGGTCACCAATCTGGAGAATTTGTACTATATATAACCAACTCGGTACAGTTCACAATGATCTGGACGTATGCTATATGTCACCTAAAGAATTTAGAGATACAATTGTCAATAAACTCTGTACAACTACTTTGTAAAGCTTAACACTATAATTAGGCCATTGCCTGTTGTGTTGTCACTAAATAAATAAATAAATAATTTTTGGTTGATGGGAAGTGATAACCGGAAACTGCACAAGCACCCACATAGCCCGCACCCAGCGAACATCCAGAAAATCTCGTTCGGATAAAAGCAGTTATTTGCTTGAAACCGATGAATGAAATTGCTTTTGACCGTTATTTAATGCTTTGTTCAGAGTTCAGCAAGCCAATATTATTCTAAAAAAATATGTATTTTAAATGATAATGTCTTGTTAAGAATTTTGCAGTTATGAGAAAGCATTAGAGTTAGTTTTAGTTGTAACAGTTTAGCTGGTTAGTTACGTCAAGTTTTATATTGGTCTTTAGGAAGGTGGGAGAGGGGGGTATGTATCAGGTTGTATGCAGAATGTTATTCATTTAGGGTTGTGCCATTGGTCCATATATTGAGTAAGCTTATGAGTTTTCTCTCAGCATCCGTAGATAAAATGTTAAGTTTTTGATTGTTGTTCTCTGTTGTAAATATTGTTTGGAGTTGAAGCAATTCCTGCAGTGTGATTCTGTGGCGTAAAAGCTTTTCATTTAATTATTTTGGTAAATTTAGTTGAGTGATTTGTTTTGTTCTGTATCGATTCTTTGTATTTTAATTGCATTGTTTTAGATAATCCAAAATTGGTATGATCGGGATATCCTTGTATAGATCAGTTATTTCTTCTTTCCACATCCTACGGGAAACTCTCAGCCAATATCTGTCAAACTTCTCAAAAAGATTCACATTAATATCAGAATTAAACAACTCGTGTCTATAAAATAAAGTTGGTCTGAGTATTGCAAGATATATTCTAGTTTTTAGTGGTAGGGGGAGGGGAATTGGAAAGTAGAATGTATTTTAAAGCTGAAAAAAGCTTTAATGCTTTTTTCCTTCTGTTCAAAATATGAATTTTGAAATTTAGCCGTAGGTCCAGTGTTACTCCGAGATATTTGGCATTACGCGAAGTATTTTGTATATGCATATTGTTCTATCCTTATTCTTTCTAGTTCCGCTTCCGGTTGGATAGAAAATGATCATTGTGTTTTTTTTTTTTTTGGCGTTCAATTCTAGCTTCCAGGCCCTGAACCATTGAACCATCTAATCTAGCTGGCCTTTGCAAGTTTTTAATAGCCGTATCTACCGTTTTTGCAGCAGTCCAATACGCTGTATCGTCTGCAAAGCTGAGTAAGTTGGTGAGTTGTTCTTGAAGTGTCACTAATATAAATTGAGTACAAAATTGGACACAGGGCTGCCCCCTGTGGAACACCTCTTCTAATAGTTATGCTTTCCGAACAGATATCTCCAGACTTTATTTTTGTAGTTCTGTCTGTCAGAAACTGAATGAGCCATCGAATAGTTGTGGTTGGTATATTTAGAGAGTACGGTTTGTAAAGTAGACCGTCGTGCCAGACAGTGTCAAACGCAAATGATAAATTCATAAATATGGCTGCCGCTCTCCATCTTTTGTTTTTGCAATTTGTGAGTCTCTATTCTCATAAGCTGATTGATCTAAAGTCACTTTTGATCTGAAGCCGGCTTGGTTTTTTTGTTAGGAGATTTGATTCTTGCAAATAAAGGTTGAGTCTTTTTGATACTACTGTTTCCAATATCTTGGCTATAGTATTTATTAAAGTAATTGGTCAATAGATGGCTGAAGAGAAGCGGCTTTTGTTGGTTTAGGAATGCATATTGTAAAGGCAGTTTTCCATGTTTAAGGGATGTGACCAAATTTGATGGAGGCATTAAATATTTGGGTAAGTAAATGGTAAAGAATAGGTGGACTCTTTCTGAAGGGCCATAGATGGAATCCCATCCGGACCTGGTGCAGTGCTCTTCTTTTTTCCTGATAATTTTAATAATTTCGTCTTGTGAAAATGTCATCTAATAGAATGGAAGTATTGCCTAAATGTATATCCTCCTGTCTGTCCAAGTCCGTGATATCCTCAAAGTGGTTAATGATGGATTTAATTTTGGTAGTTGTCTCTTGAATATCCAGTTCCAATTTGTCTTTAGAAGAAGGTGGGTCCGTTCCTATTCTGTCTTTACATTTAGAATGAAGTATATCTATGAAATCGTGGTCACAGGCAATTTGTTTTGTCATATAATTTATTAGGAATTGTGTGTCTTGAGCACTTTCCTCTTCAGGATGTTAGTATTTACCATTTCTTTTTAAATAAAAAAAAAAATCAGTAAGATTAAAACAAATCTTTCGTAGCTAAGGACTGTAGGTAATTTTATGGAAATAATACTTTATTAATATGGCGGAATTTAAATAATATACGTTTATTGAAACTCCGCCTTATTAATAAATTATTATTTCCATAATATTACCTACAGTTCCTTAGCTACTAAATTTGTGTTTTAGTTAAATTAGGCCTCCTTCTTTATTACAATTCTTTTTCTGAACAGATTACATATTGTATTAAATAAAATTTCTTTATCTCTTTTGGTGTAGCAATTCAAATTGAATCAAATCTGTTTGACTAAAAGCACTTCAACATACAGAGCTCTCTACAGAGCAGCTGAACGAATACATTTACATTACAGCAAATAACGGTGTTGCTGGTCTACGTGTATATATATTCGCGTATGTTCTGTTATTGTATTTGTTTCTAATTAGTACATACAGGGTGTATATGTGTTTGTCAATGCTTGTAGGTGTTATTTTTCCACACGAAAACGAGCATTAATAGCAGGACAATGAAACAATGAGACTATATACAAGCTATATGGTAGACTGGGGAGCCCTTAGTGCGACACTGAGAGAAAATGAAAACATGATAAAAAAAAAAGAAAATCTCTATACACGCACGATTTGCGTGCCTCACGTAGATGAAGCCTAGTCTTGTGTCGGTGACTATTCGTGTTGTGAGAGGGAATGCATTGAGGGAGGAGGAAGGGGGGGGATAAGGGGAGGGTTCTGTACTGTTCACAATTTGGTTCATCTTCTCATTGACTGCCTCTGTGATGGATACGTGCAGTGCGTGTGCATGCTAGAGACATGACGCGCAATAAAACGGATCGTTACACGGTTAGCCACTTCGACTGATGAAGTTGCTTCGCTAAGTTATCCTGGAAGAGTTAGAGAGACTATGAGAGGAAGAGAAAAAGGCAGAGAAGAACATTTCTTGTGACATTTCCAAAGCATTTCCAAAGGAAATGAGAACGTAATCTTGCTCTTATAACTTCCCTTTTTACTTCCCGTTGAAATAGAGAATGAAAATGGTTCTTTGGAAGTTTTTCGGAGGACCGATAACTTTATCTAAGTAAGTCAGATTTGGTTAACAAGCCTTGCAGTATAAAGTCAAGTAACGGAAAGCTTTACTTTCCACAAGACATATTTATAATCTTCTATTTAGAATAAAATAAAGGGTGTTACAATCAAAAAGACACAGACACTGACTGTATCTGTTAGAAATAAGAATGACCGTTTATCTTTCTGTTGAGACTTTGTACGAGGAGTGATCAAAATATTGGAAGAATGAGATGAAGTCAAGTAATTTTGATTTTACTACAAATTACCGGAAAAACTTCAGTCAAGATGGTCGGCCGCTGGGATCGAACTCAAGCCTTCCCAAATGCTACGCAAACGCTTTACCACTGAGCTACGGCGGCTCGTCAGCTTCTATGGAGTGTCCTTATTTCCTAAGAAACACCTTTCTTCACTCTCTGGAAACTGCTCATCCACTGCATTTCATTCTCAGATTCACAGCAGTTTTACCAAGATTGGAGACTGCTTTTTTGCTTCTGAAGGTTCGGTATTTCCTTTTTTAGCCTTATACTTATTCTAGAATTTTCCTTACAATTCAAAGAAATAATTGCTAGAAATTATGATATTTAGAAATTATGCTCATATTGAGAATCTTAATGGGATATTTCTATAACTTTCTTGCTGTGTGAGTCATTTGTGTATGCTAGGAATAAATATCCTTATTCTGAATATTCTGAGACATTCTACCGTACTGGGGATCTTAATGGTATATTGCCCCATGAGCAAAATATTGGTGGGCTAACGTAAAGCATTGGGCGGTAAATCCGCATCGATGTCGGCCCAATGATCGGTTGTTGCACAGAAACTAAAGTTCTGCCAATCACGTGAACCGACGGTGGAGCCGCCAAATATCCAATTTCCGCTCACCGAATCTCGCTCTCCAAAACCTGTACTCCCCTCCCCCCCCCCCAATTGGTCAAAATTGAACTTTGACGGAAGGTTGTTGCCTATTGGTATACATATATTTAATTGATATATCCATTTCCTTCATGATTCTATATTAACTAGTTTGTAATTTTTCAACCGTCTGCAGGAGGATTCGAACCTGAAAACTTCTGATTTGTACTTCTTACTTCAACTTTCGAGTGGCTAATATTTTGCTATTCCTTTTATGTTACAAAGACTGAACCTGAAGTAAAGGCATTCATATAGGCTTGAATTCGATATTGGGATGGGTGAACTATCATCTTAAGAAGTCTGCTTCGTTGTTTTATCTCTACTTTCCCGTCCTGTTAGGTAATTGACAACATTGCCCAATAGATGGCAGCGCGGTAAGGTAGGGTTACTTCTGGAGTAATGGTCTGCGTTGACAAATGAGAGGGTTCTAGCAGTTAGGTCACCTGCTGCATGACGTCATGTTGCTGTACAGTCGAGAATCGTCTCTGGGCTAACGATTGTCCCTTTGCCATATCCCACCACGTTGCCCAACACCCTAAATCGGCCCCGACATCTTTTTGCCTCTCAATCAATTAGCGACTTGGTGGACATCACCGTCCAACAACCTTATAGAGTCACTTCTTTGACGGTAACCGACACAAATACAGAGGTCAGTCCACCAGCATGTAGTGCACTTTGCTCATGAAGTCCTGGTATATCCTGTTTTGAAAGTTAGCACTACTTTCAGGGTCAAATTTTCCTCAAGGTCAAACTTTTGGGGACCGGACATAATCTACTCTCTTCCCCTCGTTAAATGAGTAACCTATTCAAAGTTTACTACATACTGGTGCTATGGTAAGGATTTATACACTGGTTATACTATATACAAATTTTGACCATTATAGATAAGAAAATTTCTATCCAACCCTTCCAGTCTAGTGAATACGATCGTGATCTTGAGGTCACCGCTGTCAAAGTGCTCATGTTCGAGTCCTGGTGTCAAACATCTTACCTGAGCTCTCCCAAATTTCACAAGGTGAATGCCGGAATCGTATATGGTCACCACCTTTCTCACTGCCTTGACTATCCTCGAACCCCTCTCCCTTCTTGAAAAGTAATCGCAAACGTTCGATTCACTTTGCAACAGACTTAGGCTATTACTGCACGTTCAGCCTCTAAATGTAAATATAATTTAAAAACAAGAACAATTCTCTACGAGCTAGTGCTATGAAACTTATACAACCATCCGTCGACAGCTTTCAACTCAGGAACTACTAGGACTAGTAAGGTGGTTGAGGCGTCGTTGGAAAGGTCTTGGTGAGATGAGTTGAAACCCGTATAGATCGTACACATCACAGAGGAGGGTCCGGAGATTGAGAGTGGCAATTTGTAACTTAGGAACTACTAGGGCTATTGGTGGTTGAGGTGTCAATGGAAAGGTCTTGACGAGGCGAGTTCAGGCTCGTATCATTAGCCCAGATCACAGGGGCGGGTCCAAAGACAAAGGGGGGCAATTTAACTCAGAACAGTTAGGGTTAAATAGATGGTGGGGTGTTATTGGAAAGGTCTTAGCGAGACGAGTTGAAACCCGTATCATTCATCCATGCCGTAGGGTAGGATCCCAAGATAAGAGGGCGGGGTTCAACTCAGGAACTACTACGCAAGGTGGTTGAGGTATCGTGGGTAAGATCTCGCCGCAATTTTTTCCAACTAAACAATGATAATGCAAATAGGATGCTCGCTGCTGAAGCCTGAGGTAACATATATGCATAGTTCCCCTACTGGGCTAAGCCTCACTTGGATTATAAAAATTTGACTAGTTGCTTAACAAAGCGTAGAGCTTGGCAAACTTCAAGTTGAAGTAATGAATGTTCCGTGGAAACCAACCTTGATTCTTTTGTCTTGTAAAAGACGCCCACGTGTATTTGACATACCCTTTAAATGTACTTTTATAAATTTGTCTTCAAAACAAGAGAAAGATAACGTATGGTAAATGGGTTACAAAAAAGAAAAAGAAAAAACAAAACAAAACCAGAAAGATGAGTAGGTGGGAGGCACATATTTTGCTGACGAATATCCTACTTTGAACAGTAAAAATTCTTTTTTTTCTTTGCGTGGGAGGAAAACCACTTCTACAATCTCAAATTCATTTGTCTTCCTCCCTTTCTTTTTTTCTTTTCGATTGTCATTTCTTTTCATATGTAACTATTCTTCACAACCTTTCCCAACCCCTTCCCTACACGATATCCCCCACCAGTACCAGCACACAATCCTCCAATATCTCCTCGTCGGAACTACTGTCTCTGTCAGTTTCAGGGCGCCAAGAAGGTCGTCACCAGACTTTCAATGTCAAACTGAACCAAAATCTGGGAACAAAGAAAAAACTTTGGCGCCAAACATTTAGTATTCAATGTTTTTTCCCCAAAAAAGAGAGAAACTTTGCAAATTTTTGTTAGTTTTCACACACAAAAAAATATTCAAGGTCATTCACAAACAATGAAAAACATTTTAAAAAAATGAATTCCCCTGTGTGAATCAAACTTTTCTTTCTTTCCTAATTGAAATTCATTTATGTTCATCATAGCAATAGACAGGATGATCTGTTAGCTTTGCAATTGTAAAGACAGACAGGCCCAATGGAATGCTGAAAGAAACGAATTATAAAAAAGGGCAGTTTCCCACACGCGAAAGAAGACAATAAAGATTTCCTGTCGAAGGGAAAGGGGAAGAGAAAGTAGTCTGGATCGTGGCGCCAGGACGAGAAAGTTCCAAATCCCATGGCCAAATTGGAGGGGTGGGAAAAGCAGATAGAATCGCATCTCTTAGTTCCGGAAATACGAAATTTTACAATAAAAGAATTATATTTGAAACTACATTTAAATATAAACTATATTCGATCAGTTTGTCAGTATAGTTTATCAAGGTTCATTGATATAGTTTGAAATTTATATACGAAACTAGGGCCTACATTTGATGAAAATTTTTGGTAGACATATTTTCTGAAATTCAAGAAGTCTAAGCACTATGTACGTGAAATATGGGGCAGTTCAGTAAGATCTTTCTGTAGGGAAATTTGAAAGTGTCTTGAGAATTTAAAACTTGAAAAAAAAAAAAAAAAAAGCTTTGCTAATAATATATACTAACTGATGTTAAGTAACTCATTTGTTAAAATAATAAAATTCTGTGTCTCGAGTGAAGAATTTTCTATGTTCCTTGTAGCTCAGCCGGTTACAGTAAGAGTTTATTACCGAAATAATCAGGTTTCTGCTCCTGCTCCCACCAACCTCTTTCCTTATTTTGTAGTCTGCTTCCGTATTCAACTATTGATATATTCTAAATTATATGAAAATGTGTACGTGACAGAGCCAAAACCGGGTGATGACTTTTGGGGATCCAGCCTGTACCGATAACCTACCCTGACCCGGAAATAGGTGACCCGTTCAGAAACTTGACCCGAATTACCCGGTCTTCACCCGAATCCCTCGGAGACCCAGTCTTGACCCAAATGACAAGACTGGCTGTAACTCGGCGATCCAACGAATCAAATCTTGACCCAGTGGCTGGATCTTGACCCGGTGACTACGTTTTGTTCTCGTGGTTTGAATCAATTAATATTGTAGTCTGTAAGATTCCTTTAAAAGTAAGATTATGTATGGGAACTTCATGTCTGTGGGATTTAAAAGTTTTTAACGCTATTAAACACAACATGTTTTTCAGAATAATCTTTCCAAAAGGAACAAATGTATTCCTTCCGGGGTTATGAAACTATTTCGATATGCTAGTACTATTGTTAGGAACTTTTTGGTGCCGTATTTTTTGTGTTCTGTGGGATTAAAAGCCCTGGTGCTCGTACCCCATAAAGAAATATTGTTCAAACGTAGCAACGTAAAGTGCATAATGAGCGAAGAATTAAATCTCTACCTTTCTCTGCATCACCGAGACGACGGGGTCAGGCGGAGTTAAAGCATGGACCTGGTGACCCGGTGCAAAACTTAACCCGAATGATCGGATGACCCAATTGACCCGGTGTCCCGTTTCAAGTCGTACGTGAACGAGAGAGTGTATGCATTCATTTAAAGGAAAACTTGAATAAGTTATACAGATAATAATATCATTCTCCACAGAGCACATAAATATTTATTTAAAAATAAAATACATTAAAAAAGGTAGCTGCCATAACCAAGACTTGAACCTTGATCTGTCTGTTATCAGTCACTTATTTTAACTACTAAAGTATTAAAGTAACAAACAGTAAAAAAAAACTGTTTCTTTAAAAATGAGAAAAAAAATATTCTTATCTGTGCACCAAGAAACAATATTCTTCGAAATGAGATATCAACATTCTCTTATAATTGAAAATGAGAACATGTCGGTTTGGGAAATTAGAACGTTGATCTTGTTTCCAAACCGGCATGTTCTCATTTTCCATTAAATAACAATTCTGATATCTCATTTCTACGAAAAATGTTTCTCGGTGAACAGATAAGAACCTTTTTTTTTTTTTTTCAAATTTAAGAAACCGGTTTTTGTAGTGCACGGCCATTGCAATTCCTATGTAAAAGTCGCATTCTTCACACCTCAGATGAGCCAGTTTACTGAAATCGAAAATCAAGGGCAATGAATATCTCAGTGCCAAAAACAGCCAAGTCCAAAAATGAGAACTTTATGGGAGGAACGAAAAACGAGGAGATAACAAGCAAAAGATCGCAAGTCCATTTTAGATTTAAAAAAAAATGTTTTGTTCTTTTTAAGACCTTAATGAAGTGCTGTATTGAATTATGCAAAGTAATTTTATCAAAGAAGTAAATATTACGATGGGATAAGGACTTCTATCAGAAAATTACTTTGTATTACTTCATTCAGCTCTTAAAATGAAAGAACCCCTTTTTTAAAAATCTAAAAATGGACTTACGAGCTTTTGCTTGTTACCTCACTATTGACTGTTTTTTTTATGAGAATAACAGAAGCAGACGAGTTGTTTTCAACAATAGGGAGGTTATTTGAAATTGCACATGGCTAATTATTTCATCTTCACATTAAACTATCCTTTGTAAGTAAAATATGATGTTGCAAAAACAGAAATGGACTTGACCGGGTTTTTTTTTTGCAGTGAGGTCTTGAAGTGGATTCAATTTCTTCACGTAAAGAGGTTGTCTTTAGTAACTCATGAAATATGTACAACACTTTCTACATATTTTAAAACAGTTATAGTGCATAAATACTGTCTAGAAAGGAATTTACATATAAATATGTTTTTCTTTGTTGTTTTTAAAATATTATTTAACATATATTTTTTTTAAAATATATATTTTTTTAAAATATATGTCTCTGGTATTCCTTGTACTACTTATTTATGTTAAATCAGGACTCCTTCTTTAGACAAAAAAAAAAGAAAAAAAGAAAAAAGAAACTCCTAGCTTCTGTATCTCAATATTATACATGTTAACCAGGGATCTGTCTAAAGTGGGTAATCAAGTTACCCGACGAGGCCATCTCGTGCTAGAGCATCTGATTGAAGCAATGAACTCTAACGCTAGATAGCAGCACTATCGTTATATGTCTCCGATATTCTTTTCTTCATTGCAAGAAATCGCAAATGCTCTTCCTACAAATTTAAGCCTAGAGAGTTCAAACTTCTTGAGCAGGAAAGTACATAACCACTTCGAACTTTCTATTGGTGGCAATTTTTTTTTAACAATTAAGGTATTTCAACAATGAAAAAAAAAGAAAATAAAAAATTGGCACGGATAGAACACTTGAAATGGTTATGAACTTTTCTTCTTTGAAAATTTGAACTTTATAGCCTTGAGTTTTTAGGAGTAGAATTGCAATTTCCTGCTAGGAAAATAGTACATTAGAGACATACAAAGGTAGTGCTACCACAGCGTTGGAAATCGACGACTTACAATTTCCTTAATGTTCATAATGCAAAGTTTTACCAGCTGAAAGAAGGAAACACAGAAAACCCGGAAGAAGTTCGGTGCTTCGTGTCTACAGAGTATGGTAATATATACAAATATCCGTAAATATCTTTAAACTCATTTAAGCAAGCAATGTAAAACTACCCAGTCATGATAAAGACAGTAGAGGCTGTCTATAATCTATTATTTTAGTGTCAGTAATTATGCAGTATTACCAACTGAACATATATCCAACATAGCAATTTTGATTCGACTTAAAAGTGACTCACGTTTACTTTGACAAGTGGGACAACTTCTTACAAGCTTAGTAAGTCAAACCCAAAAGCTTTAAACAAGGTTGAATCAAGCAATCAGGTTTACAAGAATCAAGGTTGAAGTAGTCTTGACATGACAAGAAAGAAAAACATTATATATCTCTTAAAATATTAAAATCGGGAATCGAACGGAGGACCATTGGCACACCAATCAGATACTGTAGTCACCAAATCATGGAATCACACACCCTATCTTCTTTCCAAGCGCTATTTACACTTATTTCATCAGATCACAAGAGAAGTCTGTAGTAAATGATGGGAGTTGGCGAAGATTAGCCTACGATGAAAGAGTCCTGGTACGTGATGGGACTTCAACGCACTGAGACGACAATGAAAGTGCAATGAAATAAAATTAAAATCAATTTCAAGTTTGGCAAGGTTCCTCTCATAACTGCTTGTTCCAGCACGCTTGAATTAGATTAGACATTCTTGTAACAAGTTTGTTTGATCCTTGTTTATTGCGTTCAACACAATATCAAGAATGACAAGCCGAAAACAAGTGACTGACAATCTTTTGTATGCTGATATGCTATCTGGGATTTAAGCAAAATATGTTCATTTATATCTACTAAAGTTTATTAATTAATCTGTTAAGGAAAAACTGCATAATAAAGAACTTGACGATTCACCCGATGTTGTAAGAATAATGCAATCGCGATAACTAAGATAAGCAGGTCGTGTAGCTCGAATGGAAGAAAAACGAAGACTATATTCCATCTTGCTTGGAAAACCGGAAGGAAAGAGACCGCTGGGAAGACCTATATGACGTTGGGAGGACATTAGAAGGGATCTTCGAGAAGTAGGTTTTTGTGATGAAAAACTGGCTTGATGTTGCCCAGGATCCTTTGGAGAACGTTTGTTACTGCGGCGATGAACTTTGCGAGTTCCAGAAGCCATAGAGTAAGTAAATAAGTAATTGGCAGTAACCCAGATACAGCAGTAATAGCTATTTCACATTGGGTTATGAATCAATAAAACGAAAACAATTTAAAAAAAACGAAAATGAAACTGAACAAATAAAGCAATAGAAATAATCTCAAGACAGAATACAAAGACAAAAAAATTCAATATCTCAAGTAAATCAGATGTTGATACCAGGTTTTCATAAAACGGTTATATCGTAGAGCAAACTCAAGGTAGCTTGAAACTTGGTTATACTGAGAAAATATGTAAAATAGGGAACGCTGCACAATAGCAAGTATGAGAGTTCGCAAAGCACACAGATCGTTATTACGAGTGAATTTTACAGGAACTCGCAAAAACAACCCGTGAAGAATATCAACAGATATAACGGTTCGTTACCAGCAACCGACCATCTAATAATTTCAAAGGATTTATCCTCAGTCGGAAGAGGCAAATAACGGAAAATTATCTTTAACTTAGGACCTGGTTGACTCCTTTCCCATACCCTATCTCGTCCTGAGCCATAGATGACAAAAAGCGATAAATAAATTCAAACGCAACCAATTCTGATATGCCGACTAACTATGTTACACAAGTATTTCAAGTAATACAAAACCTATACGTGCTAGATGAGGCATGTTACACAAGTATTTGAAGTAATACAAACCTATACGTGCTAGATGAGGCATGTTACACAAGTA